>JBBPCY010093148.1:2851-22105 GCA_037974405.1 Brachyalestes nurse
AAAACTGGAATTTGTGTTTTCAGGTAACCCCCCCCCCCCGCCCTAATTATCAATTTTATTTGCCTTGTTTATTTAGCCATTTCAGAATGTCTGTGTATATTTGGTCGCAGGAGAAAGAGAATTTTCATTTCGGGACTACCTTGCAAGGCGGAGGTTTATCTGGGGGGGCATGGCAGTGCTGCGGTGCACATAGAACTCCTGGAACTCCCGTAAAGTGTGAGCGTGCAGCAGCCATTTCAGTGCTCTCAGACTGAATACAATAAACCCCCTTTTTCTGTCTCCTTACTTGCAGATTCTCTGTGTCCTTTATTCAAATATGTTGCACCAGGGTGGCCAGGCGTGCCACACCCCGCGTCTATAACACTTATACACCACCAATTAGCATCAGAACTCCCCTTATACCATGTGGTGGTGCTCTGAGTTGCTTATGTGGTTTCTGGCTCACTGTTGTGTTTAGTGTGTCCACCTTTTGCTTTTATTACAGCTTCCATTATTTACAGGAGACTCGTATTCAGTGTTTTCTGCATAGATTTCTGCATAACACTTCTACCTCCAAGGTCAGTCGTAGAAGCTAATTCTCACCAGTTAATCCAAATGACAGATTTACACTCCTCCGCCAAAAACCTGCTGCTGCAGTTAAAATTACAGCTCAGTACTTAAACGCATTTAATCTCTAATATTCAGTATAGAAAATGTGAAGAAAAATGCAAAAACAAACAAAATAAACCAAAAATAATATTTGTTTTAGACACATAAAAATGCACAAGAAAAGACGGCTGGCCAGATAGACATGCAGTACATGACGTGAGACAACGCTCCTGAATTTATTATTCAGTTTACTGATACCCTCAAACTGCATGTAGCCCCACCCACTGCCTGCCCACAGCCCCGCCTACCGACAGTCCCATCCACTAACTGCATGGTGTAAAAAGCACAGAAAAATGATGTTCGCAGTTAACAAGGTGGAGTTCAGTGATGAAGAGAGATAGGTTTACATTTACAGCACTTAGCAGATGCTTTTATCCAGAGCACCGTACACGAGTCCACAAGAAAACACGTTCCTCACACTAATAAATCTAGACTTACATCAGTAGCTTCTAGTACACTAACATTCTACCAGATATGGAGTTATTGCTCACCCAGGGCCCTATCAGATCATACACACAGAGAATTTTTTTTCACGAATAAAACTCTCCCGCCAGAACGTTCTACAGGGGCAGCTCAGAAAACAGAGCGTGTGAAACGAGAACGCGGACTGCATACTCACTCTGCGGCCTCATCGCTGCATATCCTGCTGCATTCTCTTACGTGTCCATCTGATCCTTAATCTGCTATTCTGAGGGCGAACGTTCTTTCAGCTGGTGTTTGAGGCTCCATCTAACAAAATGAGACACGACTAAATCACGCAAAGACAAGCTCCTCAAAATTTGAGAATGTAGTTCAAAATGTGTTAAAAAAAATCACATACAAACATTATACCTGCACACACTTTTTTGTGTGACTGCTCCCTCATATGTACATGCATAAGGTTTTACCGGCCCATAAAGTCAAGGGTGTAAAATTGAGCAAGGCTAGTTGTGACTACTGAATTGTCCCATGCAATAATTAAAAAAAAACAACAACAAACAGTGTTTGGAACATAAAAACAAAGTTTCTCTACTGCGAGTCTCACCTTCGTAACCCAGTCTCTTTATAGGATTGGCTGTGCTGTTTCTTGCAAACGTGTGATTGGCTGAAACTCTATCTGGCTTTAAGAAGCTCCAGAGCTCAGTGCAGTAGTTTGTGTGGGTGTAGGTGAGAAAGAGGATGAGTTTATACTAACAATTCAATGCTAGAAAACAGCCTGTAGGTTCCCCCATATGTACTGTCTATGTGTTCTTTGATCTTAATATATGAAAGATGTTAGTGATTGCACTATGGCTGGAGTAAAGTTTCTGGTTTTGTGTCCCCATCAAACATTGAAAACACAGAGAGAAAATGATGGGGTTTTTTTACTTATTTTTAATAAAATTATTAATATGGACGATTTAGTAATCACTGGATATTGATAGGAACGTGTCTATACTGACCAAATAAACCAAATAAACACAAGAAATAGCCAGTCAGACTTTTTACTATCAGTACACATTCTATATAATTCCTGTTTCCAAAACGTCCACCAGCGGCGCAGCAGAGGGATCCAAGCAGTGCAGCTGGACTCCTGTCATTATATATTGCTCATACATTCAAAGGTCTGGAGCAGGCACTGTGTGGGATTAATCAATATTACTGACGGCTGTGTTTGCGATTGCCCCATTTTGACACAGTCCGAGCGGGACGTCTGGGTCATTAGTGCCCGCCGTTCCTCTCCTGCAGTTTCAAAGCTATTAACTTTTCCAGGCCTACTTTAGCAAATTAAAAGCAAAGAAAGATCTAATGCTGTAAAGTTCTCTGGCAGCGAGAGGAAGAGCATATGCATTTATTTTAAGTCCCCTCATACTGGAATGTTTTATGCTGGCGGGAAGCTGGCTGGCCATTTTTCTCTATAACATGCTCCATTGCTGCTGAGTGACTTCCTCCGCTCGACTTTTAAAAGTGAGGGAATGAAGTGCGTATCCATCCATTGGTCTCTTTTGGGGCAGACAGTCTGAAATCTTAATTTGGTTCCTGTATGATTCAAATGAAAGAGTGCCGTTCCTTTCATTTTCGGCGACTGGCGAAAGCCCACAGCAGAGATGATCGTTTTACTCGTTTTTTTCTCTCTCTCTCTCTCTCTCTCTCCCCCTTCGTCACAATTCATGTTGACTGATAATAAGCGTCGAGCTTATTTAGCGCTTCAGAAGTCCTCCTGCTGTTTATCTGCGCTGAAACTCAAGCGTTCATTAACTCGGCCTCTTTCCACTGGAGATGCTTCTGCAACAAAAATGAAGATTAATACATTAAAAACCCAATTTGCCCCTTTGAATGAAATTACGTTCTAATCGGGGGGGCCTTGCTGAATTATGTTTCATTGTGGCTCAACACCGGACGTGGCCGAGAAAGGCAATTAAACTTAATGAATCCTCAGCCTTTAGATGGCTCTTTTGCTTCCGTCCGGCACCGATGTCCCCTTAACCCAGACCCATTCAAAACTGACTGCATTCACGTACACAGATGTTATCTGTGGCCTCTTGGTGTCATCCAAGTTAAAAAGTCACAGTCTGACTAAACAGTTTGCAAAACATTTTCTGCATGGGTGCAGTAAGCAAGCTGGTGAAATTTGTAGGTGGGCGATCAATTCATGCAGAACCTTCCATTTGCAGAACCCCCCCAACAATAAAAACTGATTATAGACCCTGATACACCCTGATAAAAAAAGGCAAGTATTTAAACAAAGAGTTTCAAAATATACTATACAATCCCCGCTCCATTAATGGAAATTATGAATTGTGTAATAAATCTTTTGTGACATCACAAAACCAACAAATTTCTAGATCTATTTATTTAACCTACAGTACCGTGGCCCCGCCCATTTAAGCCAAAGCTGATGTTGCTTTATGAGTAAGAACAGGATTCATCATCATACTGTATACCATTTAAAGGCTCAAGCTTATTTAATAGTAGCAAGTAAAAAAGAATAAAGGTAATACATTACAAAATCAACAAAAAAAGATTAAAAGTGCGATGGAAAGTCACAGAAAAGATCTGTTTAATTCTAAAGGGTGAAGGAGATGTCGGAGAACAGGTGTGTAAAAATGAATGATGACTGTTTCTTGGATCATAAAACCAAACAGATATCTCAAACAGACCTTAGAGGAAAAAAGAAAGAGAGAAATGTGGGATATGGGCCTAAACTGCCAGCCCCTTTCAGGGGTCACCATAACGAGCTTTGGGTCACATCTACTCCAGCAGAAGCATCACATCACAGACATACTTACAAAATTGCTTGAACCTTCCTGAATCCTAAGAAGAGCGAATACGTCAGAGCTTCTGAAAGTAGGGCTTGTTATGTTGGTTGTGTTGTTTGATGAGCAGAAGCAGTGGTGCTCGGCGCAGCAGGTATTTGATAAATCCACATTTTTGGGGGCTGTAATGTTTCTGGATAAACAGAGTTATGCAAAGGCATGAGTCTGGAAGAAACACAGAGCCTGAAGCTAATATACTTTTCACTCTCCTCTACTGTTCTCCAAACTTGAAACTTCTGCCGAGTTTCAAGCCCTGTTTCATTTCTGACTTGTACTCTGCTATCTCAGATTCGGAACCCAGCAGTGTGGCCATAGAGCAGAACCCAGATAGCACACATCAGTTGAAATGACATTGATTCCGTATCAGACAAAGAGGATCTTCAGTGTTGATTCAGCGCTGATCTCGCTCGCTGAGAAGGCCATCTATTCAACGTTGACAAATCACCCATTTATTAATGGATTCTAGAAGAATTCAACATTGTTTCAACGCTTGTTTGCTAATGGTGCTTTCAAAGTTGGATATTTTCAGTAATATCAATGTTGATTCAGCATCTTATTTTCAATGTTGAAAAAGTCACCTTATATCAATGTTGAATTAAGATTTTGTTACCATCGAATGTTCAATATTGTG
This sequence comes from Brachyalestes nurse, assembly GCA_037974405.1. NCBI lineage: Eukaryota > Metazoa > Chordata > Actinopteri > Characiformes > Alestidae > Brachyalestes > Brachyalestes nurse. The sequence goes on from JBBPCY010093148.1 coordinate 7,406, forward strand.
AATTTGACCAAAAATTGTTTTAGTTTCAATGTTGATAATTTAACACTGACCATAAATCAATGCATTTAACCATTATTCAGTATTGAATCAATAACATGGTGTTATCTGGGAAGCCAATCAGCACTCCAGCCCACACTTGGTACTTTTTTGGGGCAGCTGGTGACCTGGTGGTTAGGGAGTTAGCCCTGTGATCAGTTGTGGGTTCAAATCCCAGGTCGGCAACATTGAGGTACCCTCCCCACACACTGCTCACCAGGTGCTGTGTTCCTGACTGCCTGCTGCTTCACTTGGTAAATGGGTTAAATGCAGAGAACAATGTCATGCTGTTCACACTGTGTGTTGTGGTGTGTTTACAAATGACAACCTTACGTCTTAATGTTAGCATTAGCATTAGCCACTAGCTAAAGTCATTTGGAGTGATAGCTCTAGCAATCAACACGCCACCACATCATTCTGGTTTCCATTCTGGTGGTCTTGGTGGAGTGTTAATTGCTAGAGCTGTCACTCTATAAGGCTTTAGCTCAGTGGGCAATTAATCATCAGCCTCACAATTAGAGCGTCTTTTAGAGTGATAGCTCTAGCAATCAACACTCCACCATATCATTCCAGTTTTCATTTCTGAGGTCTGGGTGTTTGGACACTTTATCTGGAAGAGTAAAGATTCACTAAACTGTTTACGGTTTCTCAGTAATGTTTGCTCCCACAACAAGTGGCAGAAAAGATAAAGGAGATAAGGAAGGATTTCCCTATAAAGAACAATAATTAAAGACCATCACTTCTATCTAAAGGAGTTCTTAACAAACATCAAATAAAAAACTGTTACTCACTGCTGCCCTCTAAAGGTGTTAACAAATAAGCTATCAAACGTTACCTACCGCCAGCCTCTAAGAATGTTATTGACAAAAATCAAATAAACAAAAATTTGTCACCGCTGCCTTCTAAAGGTCTTACTCCCAAACATCAAGTAAACAAATATTACTCACCGCTGCCCTCTAAAGGTGTTAACAAGTATCAAATTAACAAATATTACTCACCGCTGCCCTCTAAAACTGTTAATAAAACATCAAGTAAACAAATTAACAAACATTACTCACCGCTGCCCTCTAAAACTGTTAATAAAACATTCAGTAAACAAATATTACTCACCGCCACCCTCTAACGGAGTTAACAAACAGCAAATAAACAAATATTACTCACCACCGCCCTGTAAAGGTGTTAACAAACATCAAATAAACAAATATCACTCGCTGGTGCCTTCTAAAGGTGTTATTAATAAACATAAGATATACATACAGTACTCACCGGCGCCTTCTAAATGTGTTCATGTTAAAAGTTCTTGTAATTTTGGTGAGTGTCATGATGCATCTACATGAAGGATTTTCTTTCATTATTCATATTTTAGCCTAACCTTGCTTTTTTTCTACACCAGATTATCCCTTATCTTACCTTATCTTACCCCTAAGGAAGTTACAACCCATTTTCTGATAAATACTGATAATTCAACATCATGCAACTTTTGGCTGCTCATAAACATGGTTTATTGAAAATGTCCAATATCAAACAAGACTACATCAATATAAAATCATCTCATGCATATTTCATGCTATTATCTCGTCCCTCAGAACAGAAAGGATCAAGTTAGATGTATAATAAAACACTTAATCCAGATTCAAATGCAATTCCTGCTTTTTATGAGCTTCACATCCTAAAAAACAATCAAGTGAATAAAATATATTATGACCTCGAGACGGCCTTTTCTAGTCTAATGGAGCCAGATATTGTGATCGCGTAATTTGAGTTTAACAGCAGCTGGGATTGTTTACCATTGCTACCGTTATGCATGTAAATCAGACATCAGAGCTTTATGTTGCTTTGTGAACCACTTTAGTCTTTTGCATGTGCATGGCATGATTCATTTGGCGTTTGTAGCTATTTCTACAAATCAGCTTTTTCAGGCCACCTCGAGTAACACTGAGTCATTAATTGCATTAATTGCTTTCAGCCCTAAACTGCCGAGGTAAACAAGACAGTTCTGTGTGCCCTTTACTCCAGTTCTAATGACTAATGATCTCTACCTCTTGTAAAGATTCACTTATAATTGGGGACACTGACTCAAACCTTCACCCTGACCCCTACCTTTGACTTCCACCCACTGGCCACCTTATTAGAAACAAATACCTAGTGCTTCCACACACACTGGCCACTTTAATAGAAACGCCTACCTTGCGCCTTCACTCACTGGCCACTTTATTAGAAACACCTACCTTGTACTTCCACTTACTGGCCACTTTATTATCTACAGCTCCACTATACAGGTGTCAGTTACAGACTATAACCCATCTGCTGAAAGTGAAAGTGACCATTCTATCACATGTGAACACACCACAGCACACCGTGTAAACAGTGTGAAGGTCTTTCTCTGTAATCTATTTAACCCATTCACCCAGTGAAGCAGCAGGCAGCCAGGAGCACAGCACCTGCGGAGCTTAAGGGTACCTTAGAGGTGCTTAGGGAATCGAACCCACAACTTCCTGATCGCAGGGCAAAAGCTTTAACCTCTTGGCTACCAGATGCCCCCTCTGCCTCTTCACTGGTTAGTTTCTCACCACGGGACCATTACTGTCCTGATATTATTTGGGTGGCGGTCCATGATCAGCACAGCAGTGAATGTTTCATATCCAACTGAGAGTGGCTCTGTGGTCAGAAACTGGCCACTTATGAAGGACATGGCTAACAGACATCAACAGATGGGCTTGCTTGAGTCTTCATGAGGGGGATTATGTGAATTCTCTACTAAAACAAGGATTAAATAAGCACCCATTCCTTCATCACAAGCAGCGGCCAAAGCAACAATAAAGAGTGAATCCGCCCACATTTCCGCATAATTAAGAGATTAAGATGTAAACAAAGTAATTCAGAGTGGGTTTGTTGTGAAATTATCTGTTCTAGAGAAGCCTATCATTTGTTAAATGAATTGGGGTTTTTTTACATGAAATGGTTACTAATATGAGTTTTGGGAAGGTTTTGATTTAAAACTCAATCCATTCATGGTGGAGGGATACATGTAGGACACTGTGAGGCAAAATAGTCCCCAAAGAAAACTCATTTATTTCAAATTTTCCACTATTTGCCATAATCAATATTCCATATAAACACTCAGAAGATACGTGTAGACTCACTGGTGGGTCTGGAGAGTAAATAAAATGGTGAATGACTGAGTTATGGGGAAAAAAACAGAAAATCAGGTTTTAGCAGCTGGTGACCTAGTGGTTAGGGAGTTCACCCTGTGATCAGAAGGTCGTGGGTTTAAATCCCAAGACTGCTAGTGGCACCACTGAGGCATACTTGAGCAAGGCACATTCCCCACACACACTTCTCCCCGGGCTCTGTGTTCCTGGCTGCCCACTGCTTCACTGAATGGGTGAAACACAGAGTAAGAATTTCACACTGTTCACACTGTGTGCTGTGGTGTCTTCACGTACTACAGAAGAGGGCGGACTGGCAATCTGTGCGTTCTGGAAAAGTCCAGAACGGCCGTCCGGTCCACAGCTGTCTGCTTAACTACGAAATGAGCTACCAACAGCAGAGGGCGCTAATGCAATCATTTATCAGGTGTAAAATCCATATTTAAAACCAAACGGAGACCTCTGGGCACCACCACCCCTCCAAACGACAGCCGAAGCGTAGACCTCAGCACACCCCCCCTACTTCATTTCAACTTTATAAAAACATGAAATTCAGTCATTTTCATCCCACCATTTGTTATGATAACAAACATATATCTTGCAGAAAGAGGGACTTGATGCCACCACTCCAACAATCTTATTTTAATTTGATATCTATTGCTAAAATAATGCTAATACTTGTTGGTCTCTGAAGAGAAGTCACTATACTAAGTAAGGCACTGTGAAAGACTTAGTTTACGTTTCAAACACTGAATTATAGGGGGGACATTTTATTTAAAAACTGGAGTTCATGCTGAAGCTGTGCTGTAAGTATTGCAGTTGAATGTTGTAAGAATACGTTTTCTTCCATATTGGCTGTCCTACAGATGATCTACTGATGCTTTCAGCTTTACTCTTGGAATGAAGTATTACTGAAATATTTGCTCTGTCACAGTTTAGTCCTGATGTTATGCCATGATACTTACATTTTCAGCTTCTGTACAATACTTTGTGAAATATAGATATTCAGTACCAAAGGCAGGTTCCTCTTTTCCCAAATGAAACATATTCAATTAAGCATCACTGAGAACAAATCACCCAAGCACTCATCCGAGAACCCAGCCTGTGGCGTTCAAAAGTCAATTCCATAAACATGGTGTGATTACCATCATTTAACAGTATAAAACAAATCCTAACGAGGTAGTGCAGCTGTTAAAATGTCTCTAATATCGTCACATCCAGACGTCAAGTGAGGCTAATGTTCACACGAGCAGTGTAGACAGAGCGGCGCGAGGGAAAATGACCTTAATGAGCCAATTCTTTATTTGGATAAACACTGGGAGCATTGAGCTGTCCAAAGAAAAATGTGCTGAGGCCAGTATTAGATGCTTTACGGTAATAGCCATTCAAGTTTAGCTTAGCTCATCAGGACAACAGTTTAACGAGACGCCTTGTAAAATGTCTCAGTGCTACTGAAAATGGTATCAATCCCCAGCCTGTACTGGTCAGCATGCTGGTTCATTTGGTCTTTGAAGAGATTTGATGTGTTATTACCTTTCATTTGAGCTATTCTGAAGCACCGGCTCATAGATAACCGCTGTCTTTTCATCCTTATTTCTAAAGTATGTCCAACATCACTATGTCCAAAGAAAGAGCAGGAAAGCCCATTTTATGTTGATGGTATCAATACTGTGGGAAACGAGTATTGAACCACTTCAAAATGTATCAGTATATCAATATTTCTGACAACAAAACCCTGATATGCTAGCAAGAGGTCAGGTCTTGCGCTCTCTCTCACTCACACACACACACACACACACACACACTCACGTTCACACAAGCTGGTATATGAGGACATTGTATTGCCTGATGTGTAACACTGTACTCAGTAATTCTACACCTAAACCTGACTCTCTTCAGCTTTAACCTTTCTTGTGAGGACCAGCAAAATGTCTGCATTTCTACAGACGTTGCAGTATTTATATCATTATGAGGGTATATGATGAGACACACACACACACACACACACACACACACAGACAGTCAGACACATGTTGTTATCACTACACTTTTGAGGATGTTGTATTGACTGATGTGTAATACTGCATCTCAAAAATACTAAACCTACACCTAAACCTGACTCTGCTCAACTTTACCCTTAATAACCAAAAGGCAATATTTCTGCTCTTTTAGTTTTTACTAAAAAGCTGTTTTGTGTTAAAAACAGCAAGTTTCCTGGTGAGGACGATTCAAAAGTCCCCACTTGTACAGATGTTCCAGTATTCTTATCATTATGAGGGTATTTGGTGAGACATGCACACACCTACACACACTCATGCACATGTTGGTATTACATTATGCTTCTCAGTAAACTTATACCTACACCTAAACCTGACTCTAATCTCAACCTTAACCTTAATAACCAAATGTCAATATTTGTGCTCTGTAATTTTTACTAAGAACTTTTGAATGGTCCTTACCAGGAAACTTGCTGTTTTTAACACAAAACATCTTTTTACTAAGTTTGTAGTGAAAACAGAATGTTTTCTTGTGAGGATCATCAAAATGTCCCCACTTTTCCAGTATTTTCAAGTATTCCTGTCATTATGAGGATAAATGCGGAGATACACACAACGACATACACACACACACACACACACACATTCACACGTGTGTTGGTATTATTATACTTGTGAAGACATTGTTTTGACTGGTGTGTAATACTGTACTCAGTAATACAACCTAAACCCGACTATGCTCTCTATCTTAGTAACCAAAAGGCAATATTTCAGCTCTTTGCGTTTTTACAAAAAATGTGCAATTCTGGTAAAAACAGAAAGTTTCATTGTGAGGAACAGCAATATGTCCCCACTTGTACAGATTTTACAGTATTTCTAAACACGCACACACATATTCGCACACACACACACACACACACACCAGACTAGGCATCCTCCCAGGTAACAATGCAGATGATCAGTGTGCCCTAGCCTGATTGTCTGAGGCCTGCACTGTTGCATTGTGGGAGCTGAGTGTGTAAATAAAGTGTGAAATACCTGCAGGAGATGCTCTGTAATCTCTTACATGTGCGGCGCTGAGATAAGGCCAGCCAGGCCGCGACTGCGAGGCAGACGAAACCGGCCTCAGCTCCAAAATCACGGGGTCATGGGGTCAAAAAAGGCTGAATGCCACCCACCCATCCAGCTTCTACAGCAACCTGCAGCTTTCGGGCTCACTAATACCCCACCTTATAGCTCATTTAATGCCATCTGGATTTATTTTAATGCCCCATCTGTGCCATATAAGCTCCGAATGCTCTGACCCATCAAAAGTAATGGAGCGAGGTAGCTGGAAGTGTATTTGTGGGCGAATCGCGTAGGTGTGCATCCTAAAACAAGTCTATTTTAGCAGATTCTGACAGGCCTGCACTGAAAATGTGCGAGGGAGGGGGAAAAAATACTGTCAACGTTAAAATATGCCCTCGATTTATCACATCTGAAACTTTTTAAATGGGCTCAACCTAGAGTGATTATCTCCGCTAGGCTAATGTAAAACTTTTAGACGTGATAAATTGAGAAAACGTTTTTTTTTTCCTTTTTTACCTGAACTTTTTTTTTCCTTCTCAGTCGCGTCGGCCCCCTAAATCCATACTCAATATAGAGCTCCATCAACTGTGAAAGAGTTCCGCTCACTTTGCTTTGACCTTATACCTCGTTTCAGGCCTGTTTTTGAAGATTTTTTTTCTCTTTTTGGGGAATTCAAGACCCTTTTCCTTTTTAAAATAAAAGGATTAAAGCTTAACTCTGTGTTCACAGGCTCACCCTAAGTGACTTGATTGAGTTTTCATTTTGTCCGTCCCTCCCTCTCCCTCTCTCTCTGTCTCTCTCGCTCTCTGTCTCTCTCTCTGTCTCTTTCTCTCTCTCTCTGTCTCTTTCTCTCTCTCTCTCTGTCTGTCTCTCTCTATCTCTTTCTGTCTCTCTCTCTCTCTCTGTCTCTCTCTCTCTGTCCGTCTGTCTGTCTCTCTCTCTCTCTGTCTCTCTGTCTGTCTGTCTGTCTCTCTCTCTCTCTGTCTCTCTCTCTCTCTCTGTCTCTCTCTCTCTGTCTCTCTCTCTCGGCGAGCCTGGCTGAATGAATCAAAGTGGCGTTCAGATCTCACTGCCGAGATGATTCATTGTCTTCACTCTGGCAGCGAGCTGCCGTGTGTTCTGCCTAAAGCTGTGGCCGTCCTGCCCAGATCTGCTGCCAGTGATTTCCCTGCAGAATCCACACACACACACACACACACACACATTGCCTGCAGTCGCTCCACTATTGTCACTGAGTAGATGTTGCAGTTGTTTGTGCTTTTAATACATACTGATTTATGGACTTGTCGCTGGGCTGCTTAATACAATCGATTCCCTTCTTTTAAAGAAATAGTTCAGCCTGAAATCTAATTTACAGTTTTCCCCCCAAAATATCCCAGATGAGACTCATCTGAAGCCTGGACTGGAGCTACTACTGCACCGGTTAGCATGGTGCTAACAGCGTACCTAAATCAGTAACTCTAATACGCTTGCTGTGACTTTTGACAGTCATCTAAATTACATCACACTACATTACACTACACTACATCACACTACATTACATTAAATTACACTACATTACATTCATTTGGCAGATGCTTTTATTCAAAGTGACTTACAACACGAGGAAACACTCAAATTTCAGGACAGTCTGAGAAGCAGAGGAGAGTTCTAGAGGAGTTCAGTGTGAGAAGCAGAGGACAGTTCTAGAGGAGTTCAGGGTGAGAACCAGAGGAGAGTTTTAGAGGAGTTCCATGTGAGAACCAGAGGAGAGTTCTAGAGGAGTTCAGTGTGAGAAGCAGAGGAGAGTTCTAGAGGAGTTCAGTGTGAGAACCAGAGGAGAGTTCTAGAGGAGTTCAATGTGAGAAGCAGAGGAGAGTTCTAGAGGTGTTCAGTGTGAGAAGCAGAGGAGAGTTCTAGAGGAGTTCAGTGTGAGAACCAGAGGAGAGTTCTAGAGGAGTTCAGTGTGAGAACCAGAGGAGAGTTCTAGAGGAGTTCAGTGTGAAAAGCAGAGGAGAGTTCTAGAGGAGTTCAATGTGAGAAGCAGAGGAGAGTTCTAGAGGAGTTCAGTGTGAGAACCAGATGAGAGTTCTAGAGGAGTTCAGTGTGAGAAGCAGAGGAGACTTTTAGAGGAGTTCAGTGTGAGAAGCAGAGGAGAGGTTCTAGAGGAGTTCAGTGTGAGAACCAGAGGAGAGTTCTAGAGGAGTTCCGTGTGAAAAGCAGAGGAGAGTTCAATGTGAGAAGCAGAGGAGAGTTCTAGAGGAGTTCAGTGTGAGAAGCAGAGGAGAGTTCTAGAGGAGTTCAGTGTGAGAAGCAGAGGAGAGTTCTAGAGGAGTTCCGTGTGAGAAGCAGAGGAGAGTTCTAGAGGAGTTCCGTTTGAGAAGCAGAGGAGAGTTCTAGTGGAGTTCAGTGTGAGAAGCAGAGGAGAGTTCTAGAGGAGTTCAGTGTGAGAACCAGAGGAGAGGTTCTAGAGGAGTTCATTGTGAGAAGCAGAGGAGAGTTCTAGAGGAGTTCAGTGTGAGAAACAAGAAAGTTCTAAGTGCTAAAATCTTTTTCTAAGAGTGGTGTAAGAAGATGGATAGACCATCAGGAGAGGTGGTCTCTCTGAACAGATGAGTCTTCAGGAGGTTTTTGAAGATAGAAAGGGATTATGCTGCTCTGGTCGTCTTTGGCAGCTCATTCCACCAGCGGGGAACCAGGAATGAGACCAGCCCCTACACCGACAGCCCCTTCATCTAGTCCTCCTACCTTCTTCCTATTTCTACGCACCGTCCATTTGATCAGTTCCACTGAACATATAGATGCAATGTAAAGGTTACAGTTACAGACTGTAGTGCATCTGTTTCTCCACATCATCTGTTAGCCCCCTTTTACCCCCTTCATCAATGGTCAGGACCCCCACAGGACCACCAGTGAACAGGTATTATTTCGTTGGTGGATCATTCCCAGGAGTGATACTGATGTGGTAGTAAAACTAATTATTGATCCTGGAGGAAATTGCTTATGCTCAGACACACAGAGACACAAAAGTAAGAACAATATAACATATAAAGTCAAAATAAAACTCTCCAGGAAACACTCTGTATTAAATACACAAAATGCTGTGGTCAGTAAAAGAGGTGGAAATAAATACTATAAATGAATTAATACATTTTCTCCTAAAGTAGTTTACTAGTTAACACAAATGGTGGTTCTATACCAAGTCTGTTACTGCACATAAAAGTGACATCAGTAGCGATACTGCACATGATAATACAGATATTGCACATAATGGCTACGATTTAACACAGTAAGAAACTGCACATCTGAGTAGCAGCTGGTTATTGCACAGATTATTGTGTGGGTGTGTGACAGGGGGAGGAGTTGTGTGTGTGTGTGTGTGTGTGTGTTTGTGCGCTGGAGGGTCCATTCACTGTCCACTCTGTCTGACACATCAGACATGTTGGTCCACCTTGCAGATGTAAGATTAATGATGTTGGTAATCTGATGCTGCACAGTTTGTCCTTTTGACCTTCATTAGTTTTCAGTTTCTGAACGCAGGTCACTCTTGGCTGGATATTTTTGATTGGTGGACTATTCTCAGTCCAGCACTGACACTCAGGTGTTGATATTAGCTGAAGCAAAGGACAATCTGGTATAAAGGACCTTAATTAGAGCTTAATTGGAGGTTTAAGCGAGGACCTCTCAGGCATGCTAACTAACACGACATCTGTGGGTTTTTCTGTCTCCGCTGCTTTGAGCTCATCCTTCACAACATTGGATTGGTTTAGAAATGTCAATCTCACTCTCTGTCAGTTCCCACTGGAACAGATCCATGTTTCCGCACGCATTTAGTCAAATTTTTTTATATTTGTCCACAGACATATGAGACTAGCAGAAGAACGTCACCTACAATCCTCCAAATATTGAGAAACAGCCCTGATCCAGACTGATTACATCCTAAGGATTCACTAACTACAGGGAAAGTAATGCAAACATTACTGAATGAATAGCAGCACTTATCATACCTATGTAGTGAAATGTCCCCGTCGGAGTGTGCAATACAGTTATCACATAATTCAAATTAAAGAGAAATTTGGAAAGGCTAATATAAGATGATAACATATCAATTTTTAATGAGGGTAATCATTTTTAATGAGGTGAAGAGGTTAATCAAGAAAAAGAATTGTCCAAAACATGCATATATTAGGAAAACACTATTCAAAATACCCAACGGAGTGATTGGTGCTGGAGCACCTCATACAGTCCTGAGTGATTGTTTAAATTTGCACACATACTAAACATTAAGACATATACTAGACTCTAGTGTAACTAAAGAAGGCCTTGGCTTCAGCTGGTAGTTTATATGTGGTTTGAGGGGGAAAAATGTGCAAATTTGATTTTATGCCAAACTATTGCTCTCAACGATCTATGACGTGTTACATGGACATGAAAGAACAGTGGCCTCTTCAAAATATGATTAAAGAAATTGCAGCGAGTCAATCTAAATCCTCTATCAGCTGGAAGAGACCCTTTGAACGTATTTGACAATTGCTCTCGTGCAGAAGGGAGTAACGTCAGTTCGTTTTGGCTTCTAACGTGCGGGAGCGGATTTGCATAAGCGGGTATTAGCCTACAGTTTAGCCACTTCTGATGCAAAGACAGATCAGTTGCTCTGTCGGTGTGAATCGACTTCAGACTCGTATCTTGTTCTCTCAGCTCCGTCGCCTTTGTTTGCTCGCGAGTGGCTTCTTGGTCCTTTTGTCTCAATCTTTTATGGGCGAGGGCGGTTCGGCGGTCTGAGGGAAAGAGGAGGACCTGAGCTGGTGGAAAGAAAGCAGAGTTGATGCTACTTTCCATCATGGTTGAAGCACATGATTGCAACTCCTGTATCCTGCATGCTAATGAGGCTTCCAGTTCTCAGTGCCTGATCCACACGGAGCAACTTCTGCGCTGTGTGAATCCACAGCTTCCTTAAGTAAGGGATTTCACCTGCTGAGGGGAAAAATATTCAGCTGTCGTCCAGATCTATAGAACAGAAATTCATTTGCTGGCCTCAGCTTAAACAGCAGGACCTGCTCATTTGAATGTGTTTGATGGGGAATGATTGGCTGACACCGTAGTTCAAAGCTTAAGAGCAGCATTTCGACGTTTATGACGCCTGACAAACTGCACTTATTGGTTTTTAATGCAAGTTGCGACCTAGTTAAACTGAGAAAAATGAACTGGGCTGTTCAATAGGCTGTGCCTTAGTCGAGCCTTCATTATTCGCTTGTAAAATCATTTAGCAACTAATTATTATAGTTAACAATGGTTCATGATTAAAACGTGATTGCACTCACAAAAAATGTCATTTTAACATGATATCTATATTAATTTCTCTTCTTTCGGCAAAATGGTGTGTATTGTATTTATTTGCAGTCATTTGAACAATTTCACCCACATAAATTCCTGGTTCTAAAATACCGGAGAATAACACCCAGACGAAGTTCGAATACAATGAACATCCAGGATAAAATTCTAATAAAACTAATATTCATAATATAATCCTAATAAATTAAATATACAGGCATAAAGTTTTAATGAAGTTAACGTTCAGAAGGAAGTTCTAGTAAAATAAATATGTAGACTGAAATTGTATTAATGTTAATATTCAGAATGAAGTTCTAATAAAACTGATATCCTGAATGAAATTATAATAAAAATTAATATTCAGACGAAGATCTAAAAATTAACATCAATAAAAAACATGGCTGACATTCGGAGCCGTGGTGCAGCAGGCTCTGGCAAGTGATTCCTGGCAAGTGAATCCAAACTTTTGAACTTTTAGCAGCAATCTGCCCCAGCCTTGCAGAATCTCCCCTGGTGGGAACTTTCTGGTCCAACCTTTAAAAAAAAGTGCCTCAAGGTTGCAAGGATTTAGCTTTCAATTTCTGGGGCTCAGGCGGTTCAGTCTGGCGCTGCTCTGTGGAGATGGACTCAGCAGTGGCTGAGGATGCTCTCCGACAGGTCTGCGGAAGTGTTTATTCAGCTCTGTCAGGCTCCGTTAGCGGCTGTGGGCTGCAGCTGATGACTGTGGACACACTGCAGGATCTTCTGTGGCTTCATACAGCTTCTGGCATGGCTGTCCAATCCCCTAAAAAGGCGCGTGTATTCTATCTGAACTCTCATTAACTTTCATGCTTTCCTCCGTTTCCCTCACCAGGGGTGTCATAGCAATGTGGAGGGAAATCAATGACCCTGCATTGCCTTGACACTTTGAATACTGCGGCCTAATCGCCCACCAGGAAGACTCGAATAAGAACATAACTGTGTAATTCATAGGCATCATGACCTGGAGCAAAATTTATCCAAAAATTTGGATGCAAAAACACATCTGGTATATGGGTTTGGTTCTGCACGCTTCACTGAAGGCCAGATGCCTGGACTGCAGGCCAGATGTACTAATCCTTCAGGCCCAAACCCGCATAAGCAAGGAATCTATGGGTGGGGCAAGTATTGAGCAGTGGGACCATAAAGTGCTATTTATGTTCTAGGGAGTATTTAATAGTGGACCTGATAGGAAATGTGCACCCAGATGTGTCTTCTGATCCCTCAGTGTGCGTGAGAACTCTAGCAGCAGCGTGTTGAATGTGCTGTAATTTGGCAGGTGATTTGCCAGGGAGCAAGGCACAGTGGGATGTGACAAAGGCATGAATGAGTGTTTTGGACCTGACATATTTAGTGATGGATGAAAATGAGCAATATTCTGCGGGTGGCGGAATGCTGTCTTCATTACAGAGCGAACATGAGCTCTAAATGTGAGTCAAGGATCCAAGATTGTCAGCATTTGAAGAGGGATTAAACAAGGCTTCAGAAAGACTGCATTCGTCCATAATTTTGTCACGTACACAGACTTCCAGAGCAGGTTGAGGTATGAATGAGGTATAATGAGTGCTAGCATGTCACAGGCATGGTAATTCAAACTTGGCCATGACATGGGCTTAGAGACCTCCATGAGATTGAAGCCTGAACCCCACCCAGACACATTCAGGTCTTTAACCCCATCGCATTGCCCAGTTTGAACTGCCAGGTTTACAGAGAAGGTGAGGGGGTGGGGTATGACTGTGGTGTAATAAGAGCTAGCATGTCATTGGCGTGGCAATTTAAACATGAGATGGGAGCTGCACAAGCATGAGATTGAGATTTCAAAGATCATGAAAAAATGTGCTTATGCAGCGACTGTGTAGCGAACTGAACTTATTTGAATGCTTTGAGTTTTGGCTCAAAGCGTTTGCACAGTACGTAAGGATGAGAGCGAGTGAGGCCATCAGAAAAAGTACAGCGTCGACAAATGAGGGGGGACAGTTGTCCTTTATTACACACTGAGCTGACAAGATGCCAATGGCAGACATACCCTCATCTACAAATCAATCAATGACCAGTACAGAGAGGCACAGCCCATGTAGGTGACTGGGACAGGCGATGAGGACAGGGCACAGGCGATGAGAACAGGATGCAGGCGATGAGGACAGGATGCAGGCGATGAGGACAGGACTCAGGCGATGAGGACAGGATGTAGGTGATGTGCAGGTGTGTTCTGCAAAGTTGTTTTTTAGATTGCTCACAAAATTGCAATCTGAAAATTGCAAAACTAACTGGATCAATACAATAGAACAAAATAGAATAGATTTACAATAGAACAAAAATATGAACCTTAATTTGGACCTTAGTCCTTGTGAAAATACACTTATTGTTTTACTGGCTGAGTTAGCCTAGCTGTTACTAGCTCCCTGGCTAACTGCAGCTGTACAAAAGTCAGTAAACTGCCTCCAAACACCAGTTATCTATGTCATTTTAACCCGACCTCCCGACTTTTTGTGCAGCCATCACGATATACAATGTAATCAAAATACGTGCTGCGATCACGCTTTAGGGCTTTTTTTCGCGCTGGGACAACGCTTCACTACCCTGTATTTTAATGCGCAGTGCGTAACACCGCCAGTATCTACGCTAACTGGTGACTGTAAGGGTTAGGTTTAGGGTTAAGGTTAGGTTTAGGGTTAGGGTTAGAGTTAGGGTTAGGGTTAGGGTTAGGGTTAAGGTTGGGTTTAGGGTTAAGGTTAGGGTTAGAGTTAGGGTTAAGGTTAGGTTTAGGGTTAGGGTTAGGGTTAGGGTTAGAGTTAGAGTTAGGGTTAAGGTTAGGTTTAGGGTGAGGGTTAGAGTTAGGTTTAGGGTTAAGGTTGGGTTTAGGGTTAAGGGTTAGGGTTAGGGTTAGGGTTAGAGTTAGAGTTAGGGTTAAGGTTAGGTTTAGGGTTAGGGTTAGAGTTAGGGTTAGGGTTAAGGTTAGGGTTAGGGTTAGGGTTAGAGTTAGGGTTAGGGTTAGGGTTAGGGTTAGGGTTAGGGTTAAGGTTAAGGTTAGGGTTAGGGTTAGGGTTAGGGTTAGGGTTAGGGTTCGGGTTCGGGTTAGGATTAGGGTTAGGGTTAGGGGTAGAGTTAGGGTTCGGGTCAAG
>JBBPCY010093220.1:0-22093 GCA_037974405.1 Brachyalestes nurse
ATAGTACAATTTTAATGGATAAGATGTTTCTCCTGTATGTGCGGACGAGAAACTACGAATCTTATTGCTTGCTCTCTAACCCTGATGTGTAGCGCATCTCTCTCTCTCTCTCTCTCTCTCTCTCTCTCTCTCTCTCTCTCTCTGTTTTGCTGTGTTTGTTAATGAAGCGAGGAGGCAGTGTGACCCTGCATTACCCACAGCACTCTCTCTCTCACTCTGACGCTCAATGGGGCGTTTGTTCCAAAAACACCCCCCACCCCCCCCAAACCTGCTTCTCTGAAACAACCGTCACATCTGACACATTTACAGAAAAATTATCTGTGGTATGACAGAGACTGTAGTGCATACATTCTCTTATATTTTCATTTTATTAGTCAATACTAAAACTTATATTCTACAGAACAGTAACTTGAAACGAGAAAGGAGAAAACTTTCTTTAATAAACTTGGACTATTTCTGTGCTGTTTCCTGTGAAATATTCGCATTGAAAGCTGGCGCTGTAGAATGAAAATAGTTTTTATAAAATGAGGTTTTCTAATGACAATATGCTGTATTTATGTGGGGCAACTCCTGCCTCCTCCTCTTTTCTCTTTTCTCCTTCCAGTTTTATAATGAAGGGAATAAATATGGCATAAAGACGTGTCAAAACAAATCGTATGGTAGTTTGAAAAAGCACTGATATCAAGAAGGAGCGAAATCGTGCCAAAACTCGTCCTGCGGGACTCGACCTTCCTTTGGAACCCCAGCACCCCCTCCCTTCCCCTCCTACTCACTCGCACTGTACGGAGTGCCAAGAGGCACAAAAAGTTCACTGTTTTTTTTTTTTTTTTTGGATGTTTATTATAAACAAATCGTGTAACACATTGTGGTCAGACTAAAGACAGGTCAAATGAATCTTTAGTGCATAATGCATCAAAAATTTCGTGTCTGCTTTTATGTCCAGTACTGACAGGTTAACAGGTCTTTATTATTGTAAATAATGCTTAGAGTTACTACTTTATTAGCTGCATGTAAAGACATTAACAGTTGATTTTCATTTGCAAAATAAGTTTAAATTTAAAGTAAAAAAACCCTGTTATTTAAGTCATTTGTGTATAGTTTAAGCCCCCTCCCCCCAAACACCCACTACCTAATCCTCATGTTCTATGTGATGTTGCACACCCAGGTTCTATTGCTTTTACACCATTTTGCAAAAAAATAATAAAGCAATGTTTGGAATGTGTATATTTTTGGGTATTCACAAATTCACAAGTGGTTCCAGCGACTTGTGAAGCAGCCGTTGATGTTACTTAGCAAGTACAGTGAGAACAACATGCTGTTGTCAGGTATAACAACACCGCTAGAGCGATTTTCAGCCAATCAAATGCGGGTAATTTGTGTGTTGGTCCTCGATCAGATACACTGTTGCAAATGTTGCTTTATGCTACTGTTTTTGCGGTGGAGGACAAAAATGCCTCTCTCTCTCAGCCATGCTGCGTTTACAGTGACCACGTAGTTCTTTATGTCTGAACACAAGACTTTTTTATGTATAATTCTGTCCTTTTCTATGACTGAACTGTGGTCAGTATACTTCTCTGCACTGATAAAGAAGTGCTGCATTGAATACACTGGAATCAAAAGTGGACATGAATAAAATGTGTTCACGTAAATAAATTGCATTACAATGAGATGATTGCTCTCTTACGGTTTAATTGTTCGGGGCAATAATCGTATGTAGATGTGTGCATGTAGTTATAATGTAGGTATAAAGACACTGGACTTCTTTTTGTTCTCCCTGAAGCGCCTCTATCTCTCCACTCATTTCACATATGAGCCTGCACTGTAAGTCAGCGGAGCAGGACGTTCCAGCACATACACACACACACACACAGTAAACACAGCAAGGCTGGAATGTGCTCCAGTGCTCCGGCAGCGGAAATTTGGGAGGGGTGGGAGGGACGAGGGTCAGCTCAGGTCAAGTTCAGCAGCTCAGCGGACTTCCAGTAGGGGGAGGTGTTCAGCCCGCTTTCTCTTAAAGGCACAGCGTCCTTTTTTTGCCAACTGAACCCAAAAATCCACTTAACATCCTGTCTGCCCTGCTACAACAGAATAGAAAAGCCTCATGTGTCGTTATTTCAAGATTCTTCTGTAAAGTTATGCAGATGACGATGATAATAATAATAATTGTAGTTTTGAGTTTTATTTATGTAAACCTTGTGTAGTCTCCTACACAAACTATGATATAACAAGTAGAGACAAAACACAGACTCATTTACATCCGACTACTAGTTTAATATAGAACTAAGGCCACAGGGTTGTTCTGTTCTGATTGGCCCTATATGATGAAACATTTATACCTTTGCACCCATTGATGTAATTACACGTGATTATTTACGGTTAAATTGGAATTTTCTGCTGTTTTTTTTTAAACAGCCCACATAGAAAAATCAGGACATTCACTTTAGAACAGCAATTTTTTTAATAATCACATGTGATGCATATTTTTATTTTTATTATTCTCATTCATTTATTTACACTTTATGATGTGCAATTTTCTTGTGATCTTATGTTGTGCATGGCATATCACATGATCATTATTCACAGTATGTGACATGTAAAGATCTGCTTCTTAGATCCCATGTTAAATCGTGTGACTTTGCAATAAGAAAGTCGGCCCTGACCAAAAGGTGAGAAAGGAATTTTGAGATAGACACGGTTTGATTGATTCAGAACATCTCTACCAAGCTCAGAGTGCATATGGACTAAAGAAACATATGGTAGTTGGTAGCATGTCTCTATGGTGGCCCATCATGAGTAAATCTTTGGCATACCAGCAAAAAATAAACCGATAACAGTCACAATATATGTATAGACTATATACCACATATGGATAACATAATAGACAAAAGAAAGTTAGAGCACACTTTGAAGTAAAAAGTTTAACGTTTACAAACTAGTTTACGTTTTGAAAACTAAAATTGATTTTTGAAAAATCAAACTGTCCAACATCAAACATGTCTGGTTGGACAGGCCTGACATGTAGCCTTGTGAAATACCTCCGCTCACCAGACTTGTCAGAATAAAGTTCTGAAAGCGGATGATCAAAAACTCAAACTAGAGACAATGTCTGTGTACCAAGTATGTCGAAGTGATGCTTGTTTATGAGCGTGATGGATATTCATGACATCTCAAATATGATGAAAGAGATATCTGGAGTTTCCCTTGAACTCCGGTCTTGCACAGTGATCTGGACTAACTAGTTACCTACTAGTGTTCATTTAGAATTACAAAACAACCTCAGTTGTTCCTTTAATGCGAAATAGTTTTCAGCCTTTAAATTTAGTCTGCTTTAATAATTTAGATAGCAAATATGATAATGATTTCAATACATTTTATTTGTGTGCAACCACTTGACTAGTTTTAATCGTGAACCATTCGAGTGTGATTTCTTCACATTATGTGAAGAGCACAATCTAACAAAGCTGAAAAGACATAAGTGTAATTTGGTTGTGTTAAAAAGTACAGTTTTGAGCAAGCAAACACACTGAAAACAGCGATGCATTGAATTTACTGTGTATTGTCCACAAGTGTTCATTATTTCAACATGAATAAAATCTATTGCTTCCATGTACTTTTGCCTTTGTTATATTTATGTGGAAATTATGTACTCACTTCAAGATTCAAGTAAATTCAATGCAGATTTCAGTCCAAGTGAACTGGGAAGGACTTCACATTTCAGTGGCCTTTTCTTGTTCTGCTCATGAAACAAATCAGTGTAAAGTTAAATTGAACAAAGAGAATGAGAATAGACTTCATCACTTGCACAGCTCACAAACTGTGCATTTTACTAGTGAAGCAGCATGGAGGTGTCATTGACACAAACTCATTAACTGCAGACGCATTCTTTCATGCAGAGTGTGAGATTTGGAATAAGAGATCAAAGAATCCCACATTCTTTCGCTTCACACTGAACATCAGTTTGTTTTATTTTCAGGTTTAAGATACTCTTGCCGAGACACTTAAGAGCGTTATACAGTAAATAGCTTTTAGAAAGTTATCCTTCCTCTCTCTTTTTTCCCTCTCTTTTTCTCTCCCTCCCTCTCCTTCTTCTGACCCTCTCTCGCGCCTTCTTTATCTATCTGATTCTCACTTTCATCTCTCTCTCCCCCTCCCCCTCTTTCTCTCCTGCATTCCAATTGTGTCTTATTAGAGCCGTGCTGATAGAGAGAGAGGGAGAGAGAGAATCAGTCTTGTAGTCTCTCTGTCTAAGGAAAAATCTATGAAGCTGCAGTGCTCTCTCGACCCTCGCTGTGTCCGTCAATGTCCAATAAGTTAATGGGGCTTTGATTCCTGTGCTGGCTCCGGGATCGCCACACACTCGTCTCTAGTGGGCTGCTGTTGAAATGTGCACTGTCTGGACCATAAAAATAAAATGATATCAGGAATGGGGAAAAATTGATACGTGAATGAGTGCTTTCTGTGATTAATGCTTAGGAGTCTAAAGGTAGTACATTTATTCTGTAAGGCTATTCAAACGTGAATAGATCTTTAAATACATATTTAAAACGTATTAACATATTTGAGTCATCACTTTTACAACTTTTACATCTATTTTGATATCAAATTGACAAAATAATGGTCACGGTGTATTGCAAGGTTTTTTGTTTTAGGTAAACACGACCATGCACACAACAGTTACTGTAACCTAAGAGAAAACAATTTGTGTATTTTTTAAAGGTTAACAGTGGTTTACTTTACTACAACTAACAATTTTTTTTTGTTCTGCGAAATAGCAAAAAACAGGATGGAACAATAAATAGGTGAACATAAGATAAGAATAAACTTGCTTTATTCCGAGGGAAATTATTTTGTCATAAACATGCTCAGTGCAACAAGACGAATAAAGATAAGACATTAAAGAGTTAAAAATACAACAACAAAAACAACAACAAAAACAGTAGTAATTGGGCGAACAGAATAACAAAATAACTAACAAAAACAATATAATAAAATAACAGAGTATTAGTGCAAGTGGTGGTGAAAAGTGACTTAGTGTTTGTGCCACGTAAATATGATGAATGCAGTGTTCAGGGATGAGATTGGTAAAGTAGTCATCACTACTTTTTTTTTTAATTTGTTCACAAACACTTGGTTTGTCTTGATTTAAAGACAAACCAAGGTGCGTTAAACTCCTCCAAGACTGAGTATAAACTGCTTCATCACTAGAGGAAATGTCCTTGGATAAACAAAACATAATTGCGTTTGTTAATCAGTTGTTTGACGACCTTGCCTTTGTTAATCCCAGGCTGTCTTGATATTGAAGCATGTTTTGTATTAAGGTGATGAAGCAGGTTGCTAGTGTTTCCACCACCGGTCTCAACAGTGGTATAGCAAACATTGCAATGTATGTTCTTTTGCTCCAAGTAGTTCTTTTTAAACCTTAACTACCTAAAACAAAGCTCATCTCTCTGGCACCTTGCCATCACCTTTATGTCCATCTTCACTCTGCGTTTCTGTTCTTCCCAGTCATTCTTTTTAATGTGCCTTTCCTGCAGGATAACTTGTGTTTTTGTTCATTTGGACGTGTGTCTGCTAGCCTTCTGTCGCTAGCAACACATTAAAGCTAAGCTTCTGTGCTGTTTGTGATGCGTCCAAGCGTATGTTGGCGTCTCAGGCGAGTTCTGAGCTTATTTGTGTATTACCAGTATTAAGGTCATTACAAAACTCCTTTGAATGGATTTCTACTGAATGCCTTATGAACTGACATACTACTACAGCACTAGTTTAACCTTTTGCTTGGGTCCTTCTTTCCCTCTTCTTTTACTGCAGTAGAGGCTGGTGTGTGAAGAAGGTCACAGGTGGGTGAAAGTCACTGCCTCGCAACTCACTGCCGATCAGTCGCTTTGATCATTGGTGTGTGTGAGCAGATAGACAAGGTGAACGGTTTTAGTTCAAGTCAGCCAATACATCACTACCACAGCATTAGAACCATGTGGATTAATACAATGTTACAGTATTTTGTGACGAACAATTGTAGTGAGCAAAGTGACAAGCAATAATGATTATAAACTATTTTTGTGAACACACCACAGCACAGCATACCGAGTGAATAGTGTAAAATTCTTTCTCTGTATTTAACCCATTCACCAAGTGAAGCGGTGGGCTGCCGGGCGATGGCACTAGGGGAGCAGTGTGTGGGGACGGTTCCTTGCTCAAGGGTACCTCAGTGGTGCCATTAGCAGTCCTAGGATTCGAACCCATGACCTTCTGATTGCAGTGGCAACCAGACCACCAGCTGTCCACTTTAAGGATAGTGACTACAAAGTATCGAATACAGTGACGGCGCACAATGACCACAGATTATTTAGTTTAGTGATTACAGTGACTATAAACTATTTAGTCGGGCCCAAAAACTGTTTAATAAAGTAAGTATAAACAGAGACTACAAACTGTTTAGTATAGAGACTATTAGGATAGTGATTACAAATAATTACTACGAGCTATTTAGAATGAAGCGCACAAATAAAATACATACTACTTATAACTAGTTGATTATTATTAGTTGCTTGTATTTGATCAAAGCCATAGACATGCAGGTTATTATGATGAAGATTTGCATCTTACACCCCATGCACTATGCATGAAATAGCATTATATTTCACACTCTGTCTGAGACAGAGTACAGCAGCGTTTTTCAGGGCAGCCGTTGCTCATACATCCTGAAAGCAGTGCTGTGTTGGTGTGGACTAACGTCATTCTGAAGTCTGGAGCTGATAAGAAAGCCTAAGGCCTCACTGATTACACTTTGGCCTAAGCCGATAAACAACACAGCATTACTGTACATTGCGGCTGACGATAGACGTGCAGCTATACAATGTGATATTAAATTATCCATTTGACGTGAGCTTGAAAAAAACCCTCAGTGCCCTTCTTTGATTTGGAAAGTATCAGCTTAACCTCAGATTTTGAGGTTTTGAACGTTTCTGCTCTACTGCAGTTGCTTATAATGTATATGTTCCAGTCGACTTAACCTTGTTGACACAAGTTCTCCAGCAGACAGAGTAGTGTGTGTGTATGTGGGAGACAGAGAGGGAGAAAGGAGAAAGAAAGAGCGTAAGAGAACAAGGCTTCATTCACTATCGTAATGCAAATACACTTGTTTTTTAAGGCCTGTTCCAGCTGAACACTAGAGTAGTGCTATTAGCAGCAGGCTGATAAAGCGGTAAATGCTTTACATTATTTTCTCTGCTCTCTCTCTCTCTGACTGCTGCCCGAGAGGCCAGTGCTTCTACTAGCCGACCAGTCTGTCTTTTTGTGTGTATGTGTATGTTTCGTTAAAATAAAAACACATACATTCCAAAATGTGCTATAACTTTTTTTGCCCGTGTTAAGTTCAGCTCAGCAAAAACGCTTAACATTTAAATGCATTTGTTCTGTGTTGAGGAGGTGTAAAGAATCTGCAACAGAATTTCTCAGCTTGTTTCAATGAGCTATGAGTGGGAAAAAACATTCTTTAAAAATGATTCTTTGCTTTTGCTGCTGCATGTCGTAGCTGTGACTAAAACTGTGAAAGTCACAGTTGAGTTATCAGCGTGCGAGTGTCGTGGAGGGCTGAATTCTGTGGAAGCTGGGTTTGGGGGGGTGTGGGAGTCGGCGGGTTTCCTCTGGCTGTTCATAGACGGCATAAAAATATTTCCAGCAAAAGCTGGGACAGCTGTCACAGTGCAGAAAGACATCTCCATTGACCCTGTCTGTCCCGTCTTCACTCCACCAGTGTGTCTCAGCCTCACCACATTACTCCAACAGCTGCCTGCCGCTGTTACACGTGTGTCATGTGAACGAGACCTGAAACACAATAGGATAAGGAAAGCTACTCACATACTCAAGTTCACACTGTCTACACTGTCAGTGCCTGAGTGGTCAGGCCTGCTGGGCCGGGCAGTAAAACTGGGACCATGTTACACGAGAACCCCCAGCAGGGGCATACGATTTTTTAAGTGTAAGCCTGAGCTAATTCGCAGCGAGCCAGTGATTGCAGTTCTGAGTTGCAGCGTTGGATTATTTATTACCGAAACTTGCTTTTGATGACTTGCGGCTCATTCACACTGAGTCTGAAACTGATGAACTGCGACGCTGCGTAAACATCTTTAATCAAAGCCAGCTTGATTTTCTGTGTCATACGGAGCCATTAAAAATCAGGCTGACCAATCAGGGACCAACCAGAGCTTCGTTGTCATGGACGCAGACCAAACAAATGCCAGTTAGAGCAGCTCGTCTTGCTTGTGGCAGAGTGCAAAAACTTATACAATAAACAACACTGACTGACGTTAAAGAGAATCTATGGAGGAACATAGACAAACGGCTGAGAATAGTGATGACGTTTTTGTTTATCTAAGCGTATGAACGTCTGTTTATGCCTTCTCTTTTGTAGAATGGGGTTTACCAAGTATGTGTGTTTTTTCAAAATGTCTGTACTACTCAAGGAGTCGAATTTTCCATATTCTTCCATCTTCTTCTTGAGTTGCTAGAGTATTGCAGAACAGAATCTCAAGTTCCACTTTGGTTTTTTTCTGTATGTGGGTTGGATTTTACCAAATGCCAGCTAAACTCTGTACTGTATTAAGCAGCAAGCTAGTGAGTAAATCGACCCGGAAATGGTGATGAATTGTCAAAAGTGAATAAAATGAAAGTAGAGGTGGGTGATATGCCACAAATGTAATTAAGAAATATCTTCATATTGCCAACCACAAACAGAAAGACAAAGTTGTGTTGATGTTTTAATTGTGTATGCTGATTAGGCAGTCAAATCTGACTGGATCCTGTCAGTAACCAATGAACTGAGGCTCTTCTACCTCCATATGTCTTTTGGCTTCAGTATCTTGTAGTAAAGGCTGTGCTAGACGTGGTCAGTTTGGTTCAGAAAGTAACAAGATTAGCAACGGATGATCAGCAAGTGTTCAGTCACATAACACATACAAACAACATAAAAATCAGTTGGAAAGTCCAGATTTCCCATAATATGTGCTGTTTAGAGGCAAACTAAAGGCCACAAACCTGCAGGGACATCCAGGTGTAATTTATTTATACAACTCCTGACTGTATAAAAAAACGTCTCGCTGTGAAAGCAAATGTTATCTGACAGCCCGTGCTTGCTGTGTTTATAAGGCAGATGTTGTCCACCGCAAGCAGTGATGTATTCCAGCCCTGGTTCATCTGACGCTCCTCCAATCTCAGCTCAACTCACTCTGTCTAAAAAGTCTGAAATCATATTGAGCAAATGTGTGCGTTACATGACAATATAAGATGTGGCACAACAGAGCAATTCTGTTTACTTGCATCTGGAAACAATATATTAGATGTCCAAAAGTTTGGAGAAGCGTTTTAGGGACACATGATCAGAACTGGCCAAACATTAGATTGTCAGTCACTGATTTATAATGTGAATAACTGGAGCCGAGTAAGTGCACGAGTAAGTGCATTCGAATGCTGCTCTTACACCTGTAGCAAAATATTGTAACGGTGTATGACTCATTGTGCTAAATAGTTAGTTACTTCTTACTTTCAATGATTAATATTATTTCAAAAGGCATTTGATTTTTTAATCAATTAAGTTAAAATGCCAGTTTGGCTTACGAAAAAGGGAACGTGTTCAATTCACTTGAACTTTGACGAATAGTGTGACTCATGTGTCCGTTTAGTCCCTACAGTATGAGCCTCAGTTTAATTTGCGGCAGATAGGAATCAGCCACGAACAAAAGTATATATTTTAAACTATAGCATCAGCCCTGCACTGGTTTAAACCTGGAGAATATTCTGAACTGGTGAAGAAAACCTCATTCAATAGAACTTAATAGAATTTAATAGAACTTTTTTTAAATGTGTTTTTTTTTTCAATCTGTGTAAGGTTTATTTAATTTACAAACAGAATAAAGACTTCTGAATGTTAAATTAAGTCATCCATTACTGGAAAAACAAAACGGGACACATGTGAGTCATGGGGTGAAATGAAAGCATTGCAGGGCAGTTTAGTCTGCATTCTCGTGCCAACAGTACTGATGTAAAATTGGCTTTTGAGCATCCCGTTCGGTTTGCAGTGTTTTAATATTGAGATTAAACGTTCTGTGTGTGCGCAGTTGACCACCTGCGTCAGCAACGGGTGCATCGAGTATCTAAACTCCTTCAAACTGAGAGTGTCTGAATACTTTTGAACGTATCAGGGGAAAGGATGGACACTTTTGAATTGAACAGATTCACTCTTTCCGGTGCAGGAATGAGAAAAGCTGACCTGATCTTGCTGATGTTTGTTCAGATTTTTTTCCCTGACCTTTATCACAGTTTTTTTGGCGGCTTTAACAAAGTGGACTGAAATCCCCTCTACGTTTCTGTTTACTCCTAGTATGTGTCAAATCAAGCTGAATTCACCACAAATGGGAAATTAAATTGGTATCAGTTTCGCTCTTGACTAAGCTCGGCTCATAACGATGCCCGAAATGACGACAACGGAAGGCTCTTCCCCAAACAGGAAGGTGCCACTTTTTCGCTTTCCTTTAAGTTTTGACCTAACAGTATGATTAAACCTGTACATGTGCAACAACTGAAACTCTTCCTCACTACACGAAACCTCACAAAAGCACTTTTTTTCAACGTTTTTCTGACGCAAGTGCCTGCAGTTGTGAGGGGGGGGGGGTTTCTGTCTGACTTCGTCGGCCTTTTATGTGGCGCAATGTGACAAAAAGACGACGTGGCAAAACAATGTCTTAAAAGTTTCCCCTTCGACCCCTATGTTGGTAATCAATCGATGAGTCAGACGTTTTGTAACGCTGGATGCCTGACCTACATCTCTGATCTCGGAAAAGCCTCCATAGATCCACTTGTTTCTGAGATGCTGGGCGGAAAACGTGCTGAGCCAGTGGATTCTATATGTTTTGCTATAGTAAGCTGATTTGACCGAGTTGCACTGCTTTATATGGAAAGAGAAAAATCTCCACTCATCGCTTTGATGGTCTTTTTTCTCTCTCTTGGTTAGATGTTATCGGCTATTTCGTGTAGTAGATTAACCCTTGTAGCATCCCGGCACTCCGTATCTAACACGGATTTTATAATAGTGCAACAATGTCGTAGCTTTTAATTGGTGATAACAAAAACACGTTTGTGTTCCTTTACATATCAACAGTTTTCAAATGTCATTTCATTTCTTTGTGTTGTCTCTCTTCTCCGTGGTGTGTGTGTGTGTGTACAGTAAATATAAATAATGCATCACATTCATTTTCTTGTTTCAGTTTTTAGCAATTGTTTATTTTTTTTCCTGCTGCTTCTGTTCAGTTTTTAAAATGCGTTTAAATTTTTCAGTAGATGGACAGCAAACTCAATATTCTGTTTTTCAATGAAAAAATGACTGAACAGTAATAGTTCATGTATGGCAGAACTCAGACCTTTGTAACTTTTTAGGATAAAGTTGTAAATTACAGCATTAGCTATGAGAGACCATATTTTTCAAAAGCACATTTACATTCAGCATTATAGTTCACAAACCTTATAAAAACCACATATCTACAGTTTTATTCATGTGAATCAGACTGACATGTTTCGAATGTGTATGTTCAAAGCAATTATTTTAGTGAAGCATAGTTTGTGGTTACTGGTGCCATAACTGTAAAAAAATTACGCTCAAAATGAGAAAGTGAGACTTAAAACAGGAAAACTACTTTTCTTGGTTGGCATTAATGTATTTTCAGATGAATGAAGTTGAGCTAAAAGGTGGAGGGGTTGATGTATGAAATGAAACGATTCTGTTTCTCAGGGGTATCTTTTATATGTGCAAGTATTGAACTGAACAGCTTTGCTTTACTTTTTAATAACTGCTGACAATATTTCTCCTAATTTCCCAAAAAATATATTGTTCTTTAAAGTCTAATTTAAAGGAAATGACAAAACATCAAAATAAGAGAAATGATGCAGTGTTTACAGAACTTAAATAATAATAAGAAAACAAATCGCCTGTTCACTCTTAAACAAAAAGGCAATAAATACCTTTGACGTACTTCTAGTAGTGCTTTGCCATCCCACTGGTCATATTGCGAGAGGAGAGTGTTGATTACAGCAGTGTTTTTATACTTCTCCTCATTAAATAAGATTTGATTCAAGTGATCACTAATCAGACCCTAATAAAGCAGAATGAGGTACTTGTGTAGGAAGTTAACAGACACTGGCATGGAATGGTTGTCATACTCATAGAGATGCTGATTTCAAAATAAATTGCCATGGTCTCTTATATTTTTCCAGAGCTGTATTCTGATAGTTTAGCAGTACAAATAAAAAATAGATTCTCTACTATTTTTAAGCCAAATCTGTGACATTGACCTTTTTTTAAAAAAAAATCTGATGTTTTTATCACACCCCTCATGCATTGAAGTTCATGTTAGGACAACTGTCAGCGTTTTATCTACTGATCGGAGACTTTATCAGAGCATTATCAGGATCCATGCCAGTCTGAGTACCTGCTGTTCTTAAAGTAAAAGGGGGCTTACCAATAACTAAAAAATCTGGAATTCACAGAAAAAGTTGCTATGCTGCTAATATTATATATAATAATAAAAATCTAAGCGTTTGGAGATCAGAGATTTACATCTGTAGTATCTTTCTTGCTGTTACAGGAGCTGTGTGTTCAGTCTGCAATGCTGTGCACACACTCATAACTAGACCGTGATTTGTTATTGCTCAGAATACACTTCTACAGTAACTTGGTGATGATGCTCATTTTGCAGCCGGTAGATATCTGTGCCTAGAAGTCATTTCTGGGATAAAGCTGTCTAGTGTTTGGGTGAGGGAATCCTGGGATAGCCGTGGGTGTTGGCCTACTTCTGGAGCCGTCTTCATCCTCATCATCCTCCTGATCTAATCCCTTCTGCCCTCAGAGGAAGCAATTAAGATGGTTCCTTTAAAGGCTGCAGTTAGAGAGAGAGATTGCCCGCTGATGTGACGGATAAATGAAGCATAAGTGCTTGTTGTGCGGTGGGAGTGCTGTTTAAAGGAGCTCGTCAAATACTTAGACCAGAAGAGTGTGTGTGTGTGTGTGTGTGTGTGTATGTGTGTGTGTGTGTGTGTGTGTGTTCGTGATGTTATAAACTCTTAAACTCTATCTGTACATGGTTCCATTCTTCTCTCTCTCATAAGTTCTTCACTCTCATAACGCACGCAATCACATATTGTCAAAAAACCTTCCCATGAGTAACTACATAATTTTGTTTTGAATGTCACTATTAGTTAGTTTGGACCGTTTCCATTGGTCTGTTTGCTATAAAAGGTTCACATAGGACATCTGACATTTTTAAATGTGAAACAACATCAGTATATGAAAAAATGAAAATTGAAATAAAGAAGTTTTACATTTAAGAGCAGCAAAATTAGTCAGTGAATAATTTGTCGTGAATACTGAATAGTTCATAGCAGTAGTTAATACCGAAACAAAGTACTTGACTGAAATGTGTAGCATGTCTACATTAGTAAAATATGTTACATCACTGTAGTTTTGTCTTTTAGTGTATTTATCCGGCAACAGTTCTCATGAGAATGATTCACATTTGAATCAAGCAAATTCAGTTCATTGCTTTTTCAGTAGCTTCATTGCCTCCCCATGCGTTTTCCTAACACTCATGTGTTATATGTAATGATATTTTCAACTTTTCTCTGGCTCAGAAAAGTGCTTTTTCAAAGAATTACAATTTTTAAAAAATGTATTTGCAACTTTAAAAGAAAGTGGATTCCATGAAAGACAACAAATAAGAGATTATTCCATTATTACATGCTTCATTTATGTGCTTTTCTCCTACTTGTCAGCTTTTACAGGACAGCTGCTAACCATCTTGCCAGTCTCCTTCCCCAGTACCTTTCACACCTCTTTGTCTTTATCTCTCTTTCTCTCTCTCTCTCTCTCTCTCTCTCTCTCTCTCACGCACACACACATACATAGACACACACAACTTCTGATGATAATTAGATGCCACATCTTCGATTTTTAAATAGAATATTCTCGTTTCAACTGTGGTACGAATTGAAATTTTAGAATCTGCACTCTCAGAATTTCTCCCCTTTCAATGAGCTTTGAGTGAGAAGTATTTTTTGTGAACTTCCAACATGCATATGTGTGCGTTTGTGTATGTATGTATGTGTGTGTGTGTGTGCGTGCGTGGGGTTGTGCGTGAAACACTATCCTGTCAGTGAGGTGGCGTTATCAGTATTAATTCAGTTCTGGGCACTGTGTTGCGACAGATCTGTCGCACACTCTGGAAATCAGATATCTAGAACAGTCTTGGATTTTTTCCTCTCTGTGTGTTTGTAGTTGATTATTATCTTGCTATCTAGCTTTTGCAAGCTTCTGTCACAGTGCAGGGTATAAGCTGAAGCCACGTACTTTACCGTTTTTAGCTGTGTTCGTTCTTTATTTAAAGATGTGTCATATAAAAAAGCAAGTCTGTTTGAGTTTACTGAACAGCTGAACGCAGTCTGAGACGAGTGTGTGATGATTTAGGCAACCAGTTTGCATCATGCCACTTAGTGGAATCACTTGTTAGCTACATTTGCCTTGTAGTGCGAAACTAAAGATGCAAACTTCATGCATCAAGCATGTCTCAGATGATTAACTACTATTTCTAGGGTAAAGATCTTGATTTGATTTTTGATTGAACTGTCGTTTTTTACACCACAGGTCAGTCTTAATCATTCTTACATAAAAGGTGAAACATTATTGTGTCAAGCCCCATCAGCTTTAATATTTTGGCAAGGATCTAATCCAAGTAAGAGGTTAATTCATTTCCCTCCCTTATCCTCCATATACTGGAAGGATGGCATGGTTTAACTGTGGTGCTGTAGCTCTCTGATGCACCTGATTGTCGTATTGGTTTAATGTCAGTAAGGGTATAGTAACGCTGCGTCTCGTGTGTAGCTGGACTGTTCCTGGCCTCAGGCGCGTTAAGGCCAAGTTTTGCTGGACTCTGTCTGACAGCTGTCTAAGATCAGGGGAACTAGGAGGCCGAGTCAAAACCTTATTCTCTTTGTCATTTTCCTCAAACAACTTTTGCAGTGTGGCAGGGAGCATTATCCTGCTGAAAGAGACCAGAGCCATTAGGGAATACCATTGCCCAGAAGGTGTGTACTTGCTCTGCAACAAAGTTTAAGTAGGTGGTACATGTCAAAATATCATCTACATGAATGTAGGACCCAAGGTTTCCCAGCAGAACATTGTCCAGAGCATCTCACTGCCTCTGCTGTCATCTCTTTCCAAGCAAGATGCAAACGTACCCTGCCATCCACATGATGTACACGAAAATACAATTAATCAAACCAGACCAAAATTCTTTCATAGTTCCATGGTTCTGTTCTTTTGCCCACATGCCCATTGTAGGGGTGGTGGTGGCTTAGTGGGTAGTGGCTTAGTGGGTACTTGCCTCTGGACCAAGAGGTCATGGATTCCTGAGCAAGTCCCTTAAACCCAAGTCTATCCTGTTCCCTGTAGTTAGGGAATGGAAGTCGGTTTGGAAGTCTAAATGGTTCAATCTAAATGAAGGTGCTTTCAGTGGACAGCGATCAGCATGGGCACTCTGACCAGTCTGTGACCAGGCAGTCCCATACGCAGCAAGCTGTGTTGCTCGTATGTCTCTGTAAGGGTGACGTGACTCGTTGTGCAATGTGCTGTCAAACAATGTGTTTTTGATGGTTCGATTCTGAGCTCTTTTTATTTTGTCCTTATTTAATGTAATTATTCATCATGCTGTGTTTCCTTGATATGAATTTCTTTTTCAATTTAAGCTTAGGCCAATTCCAGTGTATGTTTATACTTACAAATGGCAAATTTCTGACAAAAGTCTAACATATTGCAGATACCAGACTGGTCTTAATTACAGCCCTAAATGGCAGAACCTTACAGTTCATTGCAATGTGAATATTCTTATAAAAGTTAATGAACCAAAAAAACCCCCATTTATTTATTCATGTTTATTAATTAGGTCAAATACGACCTTTAAAATCATTCGTAAGCAGCTGTAACAAATAAATAAGTTACAGTTACCTGTTTCATCTGACGAATATGAATATGTGATGAAACGGACAGATATAATTCCGAGTGACGGAGAAGATGAAGCAAGATAAGTTACCAACTAAGTTTAACAGTAACTAGGCCTCCCCATTTGTCGAGCAACAGGTCACTGTTTCCCTTTTTATTTGTTTGCTATAACTGCTTATTAATGATTTTTACGACCTAATGAACCAGTTTTCATTAAACCATTCATAAACGCTTTATAAGAGTAGTCTTATTGTAAATGGTACCAGTTTATTAAACAAAAAAACGTTTACTTCAAGCTGCTGTATTGCTGTTGTTCACTTATTTAATTTAGACAGCAATAAAACCAAGCATTGAGAAAGTGCTGAAACCACAACATGGCACAAGTGTAAGGTGTGAGCTTGCTATGAGTAGAGTTAGACTCCTGAAAAAAATGGTTAGAGATAAAAATGCATCAAGTGGTTACACACAAATACAATATATTTCATCAATACAGTTCTGTATTTTAGATGTTTGCTTCCTTTATTTGTCCAGAATTTAATTGATATTTGCGTGCAGCCACTGCATTTTAATCAAGAAAATCTAAACCAGCATTTTTGGGAGTGTGCAAAAGCAATGAAAAGTCCCTGATGAGCAATGTAATGTGTGTTTCTTTATTGTGGCTACAATGATCTTGCCTTATGCAGTTAGTCAACCTTGTAACGTCACAGTTAAGCAGGCATCCGTAGTGGCGTCTTTTGATAACCACACTGTAAAAGTGGCAAAAAATATCAGCGAATGCGTAAAAATATCAATAAAATGACCGCCAATAGTAGCAAAGCTGTTAAAGTAATTGTGTAGTGACATTTTACGTGTATCCGACCACTTAATTTAATCTTTTTTTTTTAATATATCCTATCATAAAGCATGTAGCTTAAAAAAAACCTATTAATTCCTTATGTGATTTAGTTAATTATGTAGTTTTATAAAGTGAAAGGTTACATATCACTGTTTTACCCAAATTTCACACTCATATTTCATTTCATTTAAAGAAGTGGTTGTAGAAAGCTGTTCCGATTCGGTCATTATGAATTATTCATTAAATACTGTATTTTCTGTACCAGATATACTTATTCTGAATCTACTATGGATTATTCAGTACTTACTGTACTCTGAACTATTCTGTAGCTACTATAAACTGATGTGCTATAGCTGTGAAAGTAAGGAACTACTGGAAATTTCAACAGAAGCCAAAGTGTCCTCAAACCTTCGCTTGATAGTGTGCTTGACTCCGGGGCTATTGGTAAAGGGTTCCAGTGATGCTGTGCGAGATTTTTCTGATGGGTTTTCAATCTGAGATGATGCTGAGCTGTGTTTGAGTGACGGTGTTTCCCCTCAGTGACCCCCTGTGTGTGTGTGTCTGCTGTGTGCTGATTGGCCTGTGGGGTGGCCGTAACCTCACGCTACAGAGCAGCTGCCACTCCGGGTTCAGGCGGCGGGCAGCGCGCCTCGCCGGAGGATAAAAAAGAAGAAGGGGAGGTTGCTGGGAAGACTTTGATCATATTTTCTCTGCCCTCCTCTCTGTTTGTGATTCTTTCCCCTGTTAGCTTCCATTCTGGTTCTGGTGTTCTGTTCGTCTGTGCCAAGCCAACCTTCTCTCACATCCTGTCTTCTCAGTTCTCCCTCTCTTTTTTCCCCCATGGGTCTGTCTTCCTTTTCATTCCTTCTCTGTTCTTCCTCTATTCATCCTCTTCGTGTCTTTGCGGGAACGAGAGCGGTCTAACTGATGTCTCGACCGTGTGTTATTTTATTAATCTTTTTTTCTCTTTCTTTTTCATTTTCCTTTTTTTTTGCTGGGCTTATTTTTCATTGCTACCAGGCGATATATTGTCAATATTGATTCTAAATGAGGCAGTAAAAACAGGGTGCCCGAGTCAAACATAACAATGCCGGTAAAATGAAGCAAAATATTTGCGGTGTCACCGTGGCTGTGCTGAAATCCGTTAACTCGCACTGTTGCATCGTATTTGCATTGAAAGGCCTCATTAAGATCACATTCTCCATTAAATATCAAACCCTGCGTTGTGTGTGGCTACCAAAACACGCGCCCACACCACATAGGCCGCGGTGTATCGTTTGGAGGGGTTTAAAAAGAATGACATTTGCTGGAAAGCTTTTCCGCTGGCCTCAGCGTTAAAGTTAAGCGTGATTCCAGAGCGGGATGGCCACTAATAGAGCCTGTGGTTTCTTTAGGGTTCTAATGAGGGCAGCGGAATGGGGCGGCTGAAAAGCAATTAAATATCCCCACATCATCATCCTAGAGGGATCTGGAAGCCATAAGAACATAAATACACTTGTACTTACCTAAAGAATGAGATTTTCATACATATTGTCCCTTTCGTAAACAAAGTATCTCCATTTTTGTGTTTTTTTTAAACCTGAATTGCTGTTTACGTTGTTTTCAATCCATTTTTCAGTCAAAATAGATTTTCAACTAAAATCTTACTGCATTAACTTGCATTAAAAGCTCAGAACCTTTTTTACTCTTTAAAAATGACTGTTTGGATATATGGAGGTACTTTTAACTTTTTGTGTAAAAAAACGGATTCTGTTGTGCATCATTTAAAGCGGTGTATTGTTTGATTGTTCTGACCTGTGCATCTACAGTGTGTGAACCTAATGACCTAGTTTGGCCTTGAAGGGATCATTCAGGCAAAAACAGCTGAAAGGGAGTGAAGACTACCTCTGTTTGTTGTTAATAATGATAGCATTTTGGCCTGAACTCAAATGTGAGCCTATGTTTCAGATATTCACTCTCTCAACTAATTCATACTGAAAAAAACCTTAAAAGTAATCAAAACATTAAGCTTGTTCGGTGTAATGATATCCCATAACATTTGAAATAATGTTATTTCAGAGTTTCTGTGCCAAATAAACTAGCAAATAAAAAAGTGCGATTTGCAGTTCACATACATGACCTAAGAACAACCTTTGTTAGGCTAGTGCTACCTTAACTTAGCTAGCAAGCTAACAGCCCACACCAAAGGACATGTTTGGCTGTGACTAACTTCTTCTCCTCTGACACAGTTAAAAGAATAATGACTGAAATCTGAAGGAGCAAAGTTGAGGGACTGGTGCTTGTGTGGAAATTAGTCAGAGCCTACATGTTCTGAAGTGTGTGGAGCTGTTAACCTGCTAGCTCAACTAGCTCTGTAACCACAGCCACTCGACTGTAATTAAGGTACTAGTGGTAGCCTAGGTAGCAGGTTCACACACCAAAAGACAGCTTAGATTAGGGCAAACTGATGCTACAGGTTTAGAGGATGAAGAAATCAAATGACAGTTATCATTATCCAGAACTCTTATAAATAATAATCCTGCAGGTTAAGCTGCTCAGTGACTGCCAGCCTAGTGTTGATATGCTAAGTTTGTTAACTCTGTGTAAAAAGTCTGATTAACACACCCCCTTTGTGCCTTTGTGTATCCGCCACTGGTCTCACTCCCCTTGCTACCCTCTCCTCCCACCCTTTTCTGCCCTCCCCTCACCCTCCTCTCCATTCTGCTCTCTTCCCAGCCCCATGCCAGCTGCTCATTGGTCACATGGATCCGTGCCAGTGCTGGCAGCTGGCACCACTAGTGGCATTGAGACAATGACGCTGCTGCTGCCTCTGATGGCACGCTTGGCACTCCGCCAGTCCCTCCTGCTGCAGGGGGAGGATGAAACGAGAGGGAGAAAGAGATAAAGCAGTGAAAGGGGAGAGAGAGACTGAGAAAGAGAGAGGTGGGAGAGAGGGAGAAGGAGGGGGGAGGAGGAGGAGTCCCAGCGGGATCCATTGTTTCCCTTCATTCCATTCAGAGGATGGAGAAATAAAGAACGAATGAGCAATTATATGGTTGTTTAGGTTTGCTCATTTCTCTCTCTGTCTCTCTCTCGTTCTCTCTCTTTCTCTCTCTCTGCTCATCACCCTGACCCTGGGCTAATTCATTAAGCCTTGATCCAGTCTACAGCTGGCTGGGGCGGCTGCCTGATGTCAAAGAATAATTACAACTGTGCAGTCTGCTTCGTTTGCGCTCCGCATGCTCCGGCCTTTCATGCGCCTGTAGACTCGCTCGTCGCCTTTGTCATCTTTAATCACGTCTATATTTACGGCCTGAGGGAGAGGCTCCGTGCGGAGGCAGTGAATGGAGCCTTTGTTTTTCCGCGGATAATGTGGGTCCGTACAACTGCAAATTACGCGAGCGAAACTTAAGAGACATTGTAATGTATGTTTGTGAACAGACCGCAGGTGTCCCTCCTGAAATCTGCTGGCATGTAAATTGCAGTAAAACGTAATACCCCCACCATAAATTGAAAGCAGAGCTCGAACTTGAGACGCCGGAGCGGAAAGCGCCCGTTTCGGAGATGCATTGACGTCGAAGTGTTGAAAAGACATATTTGGGCAAGTCAGTCAGTTTTCGCTGAATTAATGCTGCCTGAGTGAGATATTCACCGCAGGAAAATGTAGCACTGCTTCGGAGCAGTAAACCTTGCGCATGTGCCAGTGAGAGAGAGAGTGGGGAAGAGGTTCGCGTGTGGGCCAGATGTACATGCGTGCAGGAGAAACGTTTAATGCGCTTCAATACGACCACAATATGCGTGTCTGAATTTAACTTAAGCTGTGTTCACATTACCAGACTGTGACAGATCTGAATTTTTAAAGCTGATCTTTTCAAATCAAGTCTGAGCTTCTTTTATATGTGGTCCAGAATTGGATGCATATGCAATTCATGGACATGTGATATTAATGATATTTTTTGGAATTCAGAATTTCTGTTTCTGTCCTCTCTGCATACACATATTATCATCTTTCAGTGTTGGCAGTGCGGTAGGAGTAAAGCATCTAGCCCTAATCGTGAATAGCTGAGAGCTGTTCAGAGCTAATGATCTTTGCTATGGATATTTGTGCTGCTGACTTGTTCACTTGTTGATATTTCTAACAAATTTGGATCATTATTTGTTACTCATGACAATGTGAGTGCTTCATTCACACTGAATGAGTGGGTCACTTACAAACACAACTGAGGCCCGAAAAGGCTGAAATGTTGGATCTTACAATGTGAATTGAACCAGAAACATACAGTTTCAGTGCATTTTTATTACCTTTCATTTTATGAATGAATATTGTTAAAGGAGGTCTTCCAGCAACATACATTTGAGACAGTAATGCTACTTTACTTCTAGTTTTAAAAAACAGAAAATCTCACTCAGGCTTCGCTTGTTGGTCGAAAAGTAGCAAATTGCAAAATATGGAATCGGCTGCATTTCCAATGTCTCACCGCATTTTCTGTGCAGCCCTCTCAAAAGAAAGCTGGTGTGCAGGTCCTGAGAGTTCTTGTAGAGCAGTCAGGGTACGGCCTGATTGCGCCAGACTGCACAAGTAGAGCCCACCGTGCCAAACAGACAGATGGAGACAGAAAGAGAGTGAAAGAAAAGGAGAGAACCAGAGAAAGAAAGAAAGAAAGAAAGAAAGAGCTGAGATGAATACAGCTGTATAGTGAAAGGTAGAGTGTGTATTATGTGAGCATATCGGTTCAATCTGGAGTCTTTCAGAAGGAAATGTGACAGTGTGTGTGTGTGTGTGTGTGTGTGTGAGGCAGATGAATTAAAACAATGATGTGCTGCTTGACAGGCTGCATTTTAGTGAAGTGAAAACAGATCAAAGTGTGCTTCACGTTGTGTGTTAAACAGCTCCTGGGTGGGATAAGCAAAAAAAAAAAAACCTCCTTTGTGTTGATGTTGGAACGCGCTGTGATATTTAAGAAGTCAGGAAACTGTGCTGTAATTTCAAAAGGCATAATACTCTTTTTTTTTCCCCTCCAGGATTTTACGCAGGACTTGAAATTTTATTCCCTTAATTGCTGTGAGGCTAACATTAGCGCTGGAAAAGTCTGCTCAGTGAGTGATTAGAGGGGAAGGCCTTTTCTTTTCCTATTTTGCTGGTGTTTTTATTGTACTGTCCAGACGCTGCTGTACAGACCAGCATACTGACCCCGCACTGACCCGAGTTCAGTTACAAACATTTTCACGCGCAAACCCCCCTT
>JBBPCY010093260.1:0-22081 GCA_037974405.1 Brachyalestes nurse
GGGTCTTAGGGTTTCAAAGAGCCCTCCCACAAGTTTAAAAACATACAAGCACGGACGGACTCCTTTGTTTGCTGAACCTGGAAGTTATGACACTGGGTTTAAAAGTGTCTATAAGCTGGCTGGGTTGTGATAAACTGCTTTGGAGTTGCTGTGTAATTGTTTTATTGTGTTTTGAGCGAGTTTTGTAGGCTCCGGGCAGTTGGGCGGAGCGTTTTTTTTTTTTTGTTTGAACGGAGCAGTGAACTGAGAGAGGTGTGTTGACTCCAACTCGACTCCTCATGCGGTTCACCGAAGCCTTTTCCGCAGTATGAATGGAAAGGAGGCAGTATTTAAGCATTTATTGATTTATAATTTTGTTGTAAAGATAACAAAATGGCGTCTCAGAATTCCCCCCAAAAAAGAATTGTGATACGAACCGAATCGTGGGTTTGGTGTGTTGTTACAGCCCTAGTGTTCACGCATGACAGAATGGTCACTTTCACACAAAAAATCAGTATTGGAATATGAGAAATTAAAAAGTGTCATCACAATTTAAAATGTATCTTGTTTCTGCTGGTTTTGTCAGTGAAAAGCTCCTAATCTAATTGAAAGTCAAGCACATTCATCAGTTATTCTGGTGGCCTACACTACAGATGGTTAAAGAGGTCAGCATTTCGCCTCACTCACACATCAGACGGTTCCTCAGAGCCCCGATCTCCACCCCCTACCTCAATTGTGTTTGGTTTTGACAGCATAATTGAAATCATTAAGATGTTCTATGCCTTCACTGCAATAAGACAGATGGGCAAGACCTTTTATTCTCCCTTTTTGCAGTTTGAAAGTTCATTTCTGTCTCCTTCTCTCTGTTGCTGATATATCCTCATGTTCCCTTTGCCTGTCAGAATGTCAGAATGATTGTCTGCTTGAAAATGTATCCTCACATTTAAATTTCATTAAACTATCACATTAAATTCAAGTAACGCTATTAG
Organism: Brachyalestes nurse; assembly: GCA_037974405.1. Taxonomy (NCBI): domain Eukaryota; kingdom Metazoa; phylum Chordata; class Actinopteri; order Characiformes; family Alestidae; genus Brachyalestes; species Brachyalestes nurse. The sequence continues at coordinate 969 of JBBPCY010093260.1, forward strand.
ACAAGCCCTGACAAGTATATTGACATTGTAGATGGTACAAATGGGGTGATTACATAGTTGTATTGTCGAAGATTTTTGTCATACAACACAGAGTCTCCTATTGTCTAGCCTTTACTGTTATCTCCTAATAATAGCATTCGCAGCCTGAGATAAAACAGCCCAAAGCTCATTATCTTCCCTGTGTGTGACACCAAACAGTGCACAGGATTTGTAGCCTCCTCCATTTGTTCTGTGATTATTGCTCTTTTTTGCTTTGTCTTAAATGTCACACCTCCATTTTTGTTTGAACTGAGCTTTCATCATGTTCTGAGGCTTCGTTGTGATGCAGCACTCAGCGACAGCAATTCCTTGTCATTGTGACACATTCTCACAGCAACAAATCGGTTTTGGTCAGTAATTTCCTTACTATATGAATGTATTGCACTTAATAAAACATGCATTGCACAGACATAAAGTTTGTTCTAAAAATCCTGGTTGAAACAATAACAGAAAGATGTTTAAGCATGTTTAACCAGTTCTCTGATGCAACGTCAAAAAATGTCTTTATATTTTCATTTAAAAAATCAAAGATGCTATAGCATAAGACACAATAAAGCATTAGCCCTGGAACCCTGTAAATGCCCAGGATTCACAAGCGAGTGCAGGCTTTCATTTCTCATCCCTATAACCCTATAAAGTGGCTAATAATCAGTTTGCGTGGATTCCATGTAATTAACGATTCATTAAAATTCCCTGTTTGCTCTTTAGGCACGAGGACCAAGAACCTTCTGCTCGGATGAGCGCCTTACCAATGAGCCACTCAGTTGATGATATCACAGCAATTTTGAGACAATATGCACATTTGTGACAATAATTGTGACAATAATTGTCAAACAATGATTAATGATTAATCATGGTTTGATTAACCATTTAAACATTTCACATTGTTTATAAACATCCACTAATTTTAATTATGTGTGTCATGGTACACAGAACAACCCTTTGCAACAATGGCTTTGTTGGGTGAGGCCTGTTCGTTAACATTGTACCAATGGAGAGACATCATTATTTGTTAACCAATTAGTTAAGAATGATGTTTTAGGAATTCATTTCATGTAGGCCTACTTTTTAATTTTTTCTTTTGTTCATGCACTTCACAATCACTAAAAAACATTAAGACTTTTAAGTCTGAAAAAAATCAACCCACATTGACTGATTCCCATGCTACAGCCAAAATGTGCAAAAACGTTTTTAACATTACTAACTTTCAGATTGTTTGTAGACCAATCTTGTGGTATTCTGGTGAAAATTCAAGAGACTAGTTCAAATTGTCAATTGTAGAAAAATAAAGCTGTTTTCCACTGTATAAACAGAGCAGGTGTTATCCTTGCTTAATAGAATAATATCTTGACCTAATATGAAATTTCATTGGTTGCCTACATGTACACGCCATTCAAATTTCACAATAATAGGCCAATGTTAAGCCTGCTAAATGTTTACCACTAACTGCCCCAACTGCAATTATTAAGCCTCAACACCACTCAAACAGATTAGCTCAAAGAGAAAGTATGCAAAGTTTAGATTAATTTTAAACAATCTCCATCTCGAAAGCATTAATTTGCATGAAACAGCCATATTGTTTGCAAATGTTTTATTATTGACCTTCAGATTTTGAGACCAATATTGTGTGGATAAATTAAAAAAACACAGACGTTTTGCATATTTTGCATCTGTTTTTAATTTTTTCTGGGGCACTACTGAAAAACCGCAATGAGGCATTTATGCAAGAATAATGAAAAAAAGAATATGGACTCTTTAAGTCTCATGGTTTTAGAGAAATGGGCCAAAACTTAAGACACTGTTCTATAGTGTCACCATCAGGCCAAATGGAGTCTGTTTTCTTGTTTGGGTAGATGCGCACAAATCACACTTAACCTGCAACCTTGCTGTCCAGATGTCTTATGGTGTCTACTCCACAAAGGCTTTTCAGGAGGATCAGAATTAGAGAAGAGTCTAAGCAATTGCAAGAAGGTTCAACACCTTCAGTGCATAATCTCCTAAATAAAATTAATTCCCTTAAATGAAATTTTTCGACCATGCCTATATGTCTTCTTCGGGAGCAATGGAAAAAGTAGGGCAGGTCTGATAAGTCACAACTTCAAGTTCAGGGTGTTGACTTGGCCCTCAAATTCCCCAGATCTCAATCTGTATGATGTACTGCACAAACTAGTCCGATCCACGCAGGCTCCACCTTGCAGCATGCAGCAACGCCTTGGTGCCAAATATCACAGCACACCAGCAGTCTTATCTAGGGCATGCCTCAACAGCTTAGAGCTGCTCTAGTATGAGGAGACCTAAAAAAATTATGTAGGTGGTTTTAATGTTATGGCTGATTGCTGCTTACAATTTCTGCATCTACAAAGTGAAACATCACCTGTGGTCCTGCCTGGAATTCAAACAAACTATGTTTGCATTTCTATAATTAACTTATAGACAGGTGCACACCTGTTGAAACATGACACCTGAGAAAATTAGGCTCTGTGGCTGAACTTTATGTAAACTGTACTGTATAATGAGCATAGCAACCCTAGTAAAAAATCAATTCACTAATTATGTGACACAGTAAAGTGACATGACATTTACGACATCTGGCCGCATATCAGTGATGTCACAGATGTCACTAATGAGCTATGATTTTTTTTACCTTTACATCAAGAATCAAGAATGAGATACTCCGTTCTGCACCCAGACTATGACACACAACTTAAACATAACAACGTATAACGTAATTTTATACTGTTTATTAAAAAATATAATTGACCATATGGTCTTAAATGACTATTAGAAAAGTTTATAATGCAAATCTTCTCTCATCCCTATCGACTACGTATATAAAACGTTTGCACATTAACTACTTTTTGCACCACTGGTGTTACAAATGCAGCAAGAGCTCTGCAACATAAAATTATGCATCTGTCAGTATATATTTGATTTACCGAATTTTCCTAGAAAACAGGCTAAAAAGTAGAACAATTCTTCTAGATTGCAGTCCAAGGTTATCTAGATGTCTTTTCTCCAATTAAAAAGTAGCGCATGGTAGCAGGGGTACAGCTGAGGAACAGCCAGGAGATAACAAGATCCAGTGGAGATTCAGTGGAGAAATTACTACCTTTATCTCTGCAGATCCCCATCAGCGCCAAGGCTTAAACTCAGACAATGTTTCAGTTTTGGAACTCATCTGTTCACACATTTAATCCCATCTTCCCTGCCTATAAAAACGAAACCGCTCGTTTTCTTCAGGGAAAAACTCAAGGTTGTTAGGTGACTGATACGTGAGTCAGTTCCCACAACAGAGGGGAGTGAAAAACATTTGGCTACATCATTGACTTTCAATCGTGTGCATGCTCCTGCTCACCAACCGATTCGTTTCCCACCACTGAGCAGAATGGCTCTGTCTAACAGTATCCCTCCAACTCTTAGTGCTTATGACCAGAATTCAGGAGAGGCACTTCTTGGCACCCGCTATCTCTACGGCCATCAAAACAAGGAAAGTGATGGAAAAGACACAAAGCAAACGCATTTACAGAATGCAGTGGCCATCAAGATGGAGAGCAGCAAGGTCCACAAGCGGTCACATGGAATGCATGTTGCTGTAACCATGACAACTATAGTTAAGTTTATCGTTTATTTCCATTTAAAACCTTTTCTAGTTTCTAACTGAAGAGAGAGAGAACATGAAAGTAAAGGATATCTTAAACCTGCAATCTCCTCATTATTAAATGGAATGCTGGTTGGGGCAAAATTATGTGCACTTATGCCAAAGACATTTTGCTTTGAAAAGCCCAGCTCCACATAGATGGAACAGTACGTTTTAGCTGCTCAGGAAACAAGATGTCAGTCCATGTAATACAGAAATTAGTAACAGTCTACAAGCAACTTTTTTTTACAGAAGCTTCTGACTGTGATTTCATTAGTAGCTGCCACTCTCAACAGCTAGACAGTAAATTAAAGACACACTCAGACATCACATGGTGCCAGAAGAAGGACTGTCCCGTTGATAAATTCTTGTACAAAAAGCTAGGGGTGTAACGACATATTGTGATATTGTGAGTCTGAAATACAAAATTGTAACAACGAATCATGGACATGTGACAAAGCATAATGGAGTACAGGCATTCTATTGACTGGGATACTTGATTTGTCCGCATTGTTTATATTGTTCAACCAGTCCCAACCAACAACCCGGTCCAGCACATTCATGCCATACATTCATTGTGCCACAACAGTGTTTCTTCAGCATTTCAGTATAATTATTGTGCTGTTTTCAGTCTTACTGAATATCAGGTGAACTGGGAGCAGTGAGTTGCCAGATGAACAGAATCACGTTGGTACAGCGCTTGTTCAGGGTCATTATTTCTACACTAAGAAAGGTGCAACAACCTGTTAACCCCCATCACTGTCTGGCTTTGTTCTTAGGGACTGTGCGGTCTGGAGGTCTGGTCGAATGAATGCAGCTGAAGCTCCAGCTATGCATCACATCACAGACTTCACTGCCCTCACTGTGCCTTTATACTCCCTTAAAATATAAACTCGTACAAAAAGTTGAGCTCTAAACTGTGAGTTTACTCACACGAAAACTCCAAACAGCAGGACTCGGATCCCAATCTCCAGCGCCAGGTCGCGCAAGCCTTTCCTTCGGTCCGGGGGAGACATCTTCATGGTCTTCTGGTTTCTCCTCTCCGCCTCTCTCAGCAAATCCGAATCTGATCCAAACACGAACGATGCTGAAAAGTCATTCGGGGTCCACTTAGCCCGCCGCACCGCCTCAGGACTTCAGACTCCCTCGCTCCGAGGAGGTTTCAGACCGAGCAAGAGGAGGCTCTTCCTTCACCTCTTCAGACTCACTCACACCTGAGAAACGACAGTCTGCTCTCGGAGCCCGTATTTAATCCATCCTGCGAGATCCTCACTGATCCTGCCGAGAAAAAGGAGGGAAGCAGGCGGGAGAGAGCAGTCACTGAGGAGAAGAGAGAGGACGGAGAAGAGAGAGGAGGTGATGCTGCACGCACAAAGTGACTCAAGTTTCTCTCTCTCTCTTACCCAAAACACGCAATTCTGACCCTCTCGTTTCTTTCCCTTTCTCTGTCTCTTACCCACAACACACACCAGCCTGAACCTCACCCAAGTCTCTCTCTCTCTCATTTGTCTCTCTCTCCCTTTCTCTCAAGTTTATTTCTCTCTGTCTCTCTGTCACCCACAAGTCTAAGCCTGTCTTTCTTTCTCTCTGTAATTTCTCTTTCTTTCTCTCTTTCTCAAATTTATCTCAAGTTTATCTCTCTAAGTTTCTCTCTTTTTTATCTCGTTTCGCTCTCTCGCACACGAGCGAATAGTTTTTTTCACTGAGAGCCTGGCAATAACTAATTAATGTACTTTACAATATTGAAAATTGTTCACAGTTTTTCCCTTGTCCTCTGCCCCTCTCCTCTGCTTTGTGATTTCTTCATTTTGTCATTTCCCCCTCACCCTCTCACACTTCTTTGAGCCGTCAGGAGTAGCCACGCACTGCTGTCTCGCGCATGCAATGGCGGGAAAAAAAGCGCGCCAAAAAAGTCTGAGGACTGAGCCTGCAGGCTAAACAGCTGCTCCTACCTCACACAAAGCCATGCATATTTTATATAACTCTTCCTCTCCCTGCTTTCACTGCAAAAACAGGGAGGTGTAGTGAAAAAAAGAAGAAGAAATCCTTCCTCCAGGGACTGTTTTATTTAGAGACTTTAGCAGATTATAAAACCCACGCCTAAAGCCCATTATTTTCTGTTTACTTTGTCTGCGGCTAATGGCTGCTTAGAAGGCTCAGCTAAGATGCTCTTTAGATGTTTCCACACCACGGTTTGCTGTAGACTTATGTGTGTGTGTGTGTGTGTGTGGGAGAATTTCTCAACCTGTTTGCTCTTCTATATGGATTCATAATTACTTAGATTTTGTGCTCATACAGGCTTGTTTCTTGAAGTCCACCACATCTTCCACCCATGTTCACGCCTTTGTGCCAGTGCAAACCAGTTTGCCCTCTTTCGTCTCAGATCTGCATGCTATCAGCACTTCACTAATGAGGAGATAACCCGCATCAAGGGTGGGGTACACATAAAGGAAATCTTAACTTCAAAGCCCTACTAGGGTTCAGCTCAGCCCTATAATCATGGAGAAGCTCTGCTATGCTACAATAATGAAAAATACCAAATGCTGCTGCCTAAATAATCTGAAATGTAGCAATGCTCCTAACATATCCTACCTGTGAAGAACACAAGGCAAAATGTCTACAGAAGCATTGCTATTGGGTAATTCAGAAGTGCCACTAGCAGTCCTGGGATTCATATCCATGACTTTCTGATCACAGGGGAAATTCACTAACCACTAGACCACTAGCTGCTCCAATAATGGGAAATTCCACCGTTTTTTCTCCCAAGTTTCTCCATAATTCTATGGCTGAGAACTAAGCAAAGTCATGGGGAGGCAAATATTTTGTCAAGGTAGGTGATTAGGCATGATATTTCTTGGTTGAGCACAAGAGTTATTTGTCATCACTTTCACAAAGGTGTATATTCAAAAGAAATAGAAACATCTAGTTTTTTCACAACAGGAACGATCTTTCTCTGTGAAAGGAACACATTCAATCAATCAGGGTGTATAGGCTGTGGAAACGTCACTGCAGGCCAGTATCTAAACTTTTGGTGTAAACATGGTAGTCTCTCATTTTGTGTCTCAAAATCCAGCACTGTTTGACAAGTCAAAAAAATCTAAATCTATAAAGATGATTTATAAAAAATGAACAATATTTAAATAATTAAAAATCATTTGAAATATTTTTTAACAAATTATGAAAATGACTTTGAAGAAAATTTCCAGATAAATAATGAAAGAGGTGAGCATTCAGTCAATGGTCCGAGGCCTACTTGTGACTTGGTGAAGACTGATGGCCAGTCTCAGCAAGATAATGTTAGGATGTTTGTTCAGTCTTGCTGTCTTCTCCATTGTGGGTTAATGTGAATATTATCGTTGCATTAAATTCATCAACAGGCCCCTTGGTGGTGCGGTGAGTAGCACAATTTCCTCACATCCCCAGGGTTGGGAGTTCAAATCTCGGTCCTGTGTCCTTGTGTGTGGAGTTTGCATGTTCTCCTCGTGATGACGTGGGTTTCCTACAGGGTCTCCGGTTTCTCCCACAGTTCAGTGACATGCATGTCAAATGAATTGGGGATTCTAAATTGACATTAGGTGTGAGTTAATGGTGTGTTTGTGTCCTGCAGTGGTGCTGCCGCCATGCTCAGGGTGAGTCCCTACCTCACACCCGTTGGCCCCGGAATAGGCTCCAGGTACTCGTGAGCCTAGTAAGGATTAGGCGAATGAATGAATAAATTTATTGACAATTTTTCCACACTTTGTTTATTTGCATTGTATATTTGTGTTGCTCTGTATGTGTAAACCTTTAGGCTGAAAGCATAATGTGGCAACCTGAGATGAATGTGTTAAATCTGAGAAAATGTTTAGTAACCATTTTGCCTTCAACATCCTACACCCCCCTCCACCATAAATGTATTTTGTAAAATACTATTTAGGCCTTTTGTCAGAACTGTCATAAAAGATGTCTGAGGCAGCAGGCTGTGTACTGGTAACCATTTCCCGTAAGAACTTTCTGCGAGGCAGCTTTTAGAGACATTCAACTGATTTCTGGTTCCACCACTGTGAACATTACTGACTAAGAGGTTTCTCTAAAGTGGAGAATTTCACATCAGATCATTCTGAATTACTTTATTATACCTTAACATTTAAATTATGATGATATTTTGTGAAATATGTGAAATTCCACTTAAAGACAACTAAAACATAGCTTACAGAAAAATAACAAAACACATCAGACTCAACATATAAAAGGGTAATTTGCAAATTCAACCTACACTTCACTTAGGCGTATATTCTGACTCACATTGCACTGTACATTAAAAGTGCATTAATGGATTTTTGTGCTGAATAACCCATTTACTACCATTTCTTTGTGTTTAACTTTTTTTCTCCTGAGGTCCCCATGTTATTAAAAGCCTGTATGGACATAACAGTCAATAAAAATAGTCATAATTATAACCATAAGAAATAAACAGTCTGTTTTGATATTCTGTAAGTGGTATACTGCTATAGGCTGAATAGGTTGAACCGTACATTTAGAATTTGTTCCATGAAATTGACTCCCCAAAAGATGGCTTTCCCAATAAATTTAATATTATGGTGATAATATAATTTCTCTTTTATTTATGAAACACTCTTGTGAATTTTACATGTGTGTCACATGCAATCAAGTAAAAATATTCACAGGCTTATGAAACACCCCACCAGTCTCGCACTCTAGCTGAATATCATCTGCTGCCTTATGGAACCATGTTTTTTTTTTCACTTTCAGTTCCTTGTTCCAACTCAAGCACCCACTCACCTAAGATTAGCTTGCCATCTCCCACGTCGCATCCCAAAAGAGATTCATTCACTTTTTTTTATAGCCAATGCCAGAAGTATCCCCCACAGGAAAGATGTATGAGCACAGGAAAAGCTCAAAATACTAACGAGTGCTTTTAGTGCCGGGCTTGAACTGCCTCTGCAGAGCAGGTAGATGAATCGGACCTTAAAAGAACACACTAAAAATAGGCCAACGTCTGTGATATAGGCCCAGTTCATCACAGCTGCTAGCATTCTTTTTTCATTCTAACAAGGGCACTGCAGGAGGGAATGCAGGCTTTTTTGCAGGGTGACGCTAAAACGTCTTATTATCCTGTATTTTGTGCAATTTGGACAAATTGTGTTCCCTTGACCCTCAGCCTCCATCAGGTACAACTCTGGCTCAGGACATTGTTCATAGACATGGACAACTGAACATTATCCTCTGGTTTTTTATTATTGGCTAGTGTGTGTGGCCTTGGATGGATACATTTGAAGAAAAGATCTTGAAAGTAGAATCAATAACTTGAAAAAAATCTTCTCAGAATTGTTCAGCGGAGAGAAAAAAAGAGAATAAAGCAAGAGACGGACAGAGATGGACAGATCTAGACATTTACCCCCGTCACATTCTCGTAATATTTAATTACACCTTCATTTGTGAAGAGAAATGGCACTCTTGAGGTTTTGCGGTTAATTTAGCAGAATTTCTTCTGATACTTGTCTGATGAAGTAATCACACATAGCCCCACCATAAAGGTCAAGTCTGACATTCTTATTACTTTCTCATCAATTGCAAAGCCTTTTCTGTTCCTAAAGACTGTAAAAAAACACAACTTGACAGGTAAGTCATTTATCCGGGAACTAAGCACAGCCTACAGCACCGAGCAGGGCTGTGCACACCTTACTGCTATTGTTGCCCGGGCAACAGCCCATTTGCCCTCTTCTTGCCAGGCTGCCCTTCTGAAGGATTTTCATAACCGGGATTAGCCATTAGTAGCGCTAGTACATCATTGTTAAAGTCAGTCCCAATTAAATTGCCATAATTATTTTAGATACAGCTATTAGTTATGTGCACACAGGAACAGAGTACATACATTATAGTGTTTCATCATAGTGATGTCGGCTAGAGTAATTTATCAGTAAGATATTAAGCTCTTACAAACACTATGTGGACAAAAGTATTGGGAAAAACCTGCTTTTTAGGGTTTGTAAATAAGCCCCTTATTTACAGTGAAGGGCAGTCTTAATGCTTGTGCATCACAAGACATTTTGGACAATGCCATGCTTCCAAATTTCTGGATACAGTTTGGGGAAGAACCTTTTATATTCCAGCCTGCCTGTACTTCAGTGCACAAAGCAAGGTCCATAAAGACATCTTTGGATGAGTTCGGTGTGGTAAAACTTGACTAGCTCACACAGAGCCTTGACCTCAACCCGATGAACTGGAACAGAGATAGTGAGCCAGGCCTTCTCATCCATCAGTGCCTGAGCCCATGAATGCTCTACAGAATGAATGGGCTCATATTCCAACAGAATCTCCAAAATCTAGTGGAAAGCCTTCCAAGAAGAGTGAAAGCTGCTATTGCTGCAAAGGGGGCACCAACTCCATATTAAATGTGTTTGAATGCAGTACGATGTAAAACAGTTATCTGTCCTTTCTGCCCTCACACCCCCACTGACACAGTAATAGACTCCTGAATGTTTGGTAGCTAGTTAAAAGAAACTGCTTTGAAGAACAGTGATGGTAAAGGCTGCTGATTGCTGTTGACCCGCTTTGCAGGCTGGATTTATTGCTATCGCTTGTAAACTAGTGTGCCATCACTGGGGTTAAGCTTTTATATCTAAAATAAGTTTCTGTTCAAAGAAAATTAGATCCATTAGTAAATTCTGGTTCTGTAAGGGGCGGGGGGTGATTTTTAATCATCGATTTTGAGGCCTGAAGGGCTTTCAGATGAAAATAATGGAATTATTACAGTCATGATGACACTAGCTTTGAGATTCTTTAAGCACTGCTGTGAAGCTCCATTAGTCTTCTGCTGAAGATGAAGGGTAAGTGAGGCTGATCTTATCCTAATTACTCACTACAGTAATCACTGCTATTCCCAAAACAAATTTATATGCAGGATGGTTTGGATCAGATCCACAGATCCAATAGATGTTGTGACAAAGTTCATCCTTCCAAAACTCTGCTTTCTGTTTTCCATTGTAAATAAACTGATACATGTTTTAGTTCCATTGTTTTAATTCCTGCTTTTTGAGAGATATCTTAGTAAGCAGGGCGCCTTCAGAATCTTTATTTGTTAAACTCTTCTGCCTTCATGTGGTGATAAGGTGCAAATGCAGCTACACTCTAAAGAAAATGGAAGCAGTTTGCAACAAATGAAAAAGGCACAGCTCATCTTAAGTGAAATATATAGCTTTATTTTAATCAGTTAAATACATTATGTTAATATGTAAACAACATCATTTAAAGCAGTTTAACTGAAATTTCACATTTCAATTTCCTTGGTGTTAGGAATCAGGTTTCACAAAGTCTGGAACTAATACAGCCATTTTTACATTCAAGAGTATATATATATATATTTGTCCATTTAACAGTGTGTGTTTACTGAGCAGCAGCATGGACCTTTTTCACGAAAACAGGAAATACGTAATCATAGGGTAAACTTAGTTCCGGTCAAGTGTCAATGCATTAGAAAACAGAGCACACTCCGCTCCATTTTCTCTGATCCTGGGTTTTCTTCTCTAACATATTAGAGAACCAGGGCTTGCAGAGCCAGGTCTCGTGGAGCCCTATCTGACTGTGAATTTTGACGGGGGTTGGTGCTTGCCCCACTGAGCTTCACCACTCGGAAAGTCCGTGCACATGGGGCCGTAGCACCGGTTCTCCGCGGAGGAGAGCTTCGCTGGTCACGTTCGATTGGTCTTGGTGAGCTGAGGGTCCCTGTAAAATTTTGCGTCGCTAGGATTTTTCCATGGCCGAGCTATAGGGAGAAATGCACCGTTAGACTTGGAGTGCATTTAAAGATGGACGCACCTTTAAATGCTCTCCGGCTCTAACGGTTTACAGCGAAGAAGTCCGGATCCCCGGGGGGCTAGAATGGCAAACGAGGGCCTGTTGGAAAGGTCTCCTGGAGGCCTGTCTAACTATTAGGTTTGATGCTGATTGGTGCTTGCGCCGCGGAGCTATGCCGCTTGGAAGTTCTGTGGGTCGAAAGTAATGGGACAGCTTGGTGAGGTTTAACCTGAGTATCTCCGGTTCTGGGTGGAAGAGAGCTTTGTGCTTGGACTTCTTCTTCTGGCAGGCTCTTCGCTGGCATAGCGTAATACTGCCCCCACTGATAGTGTGGTACTGCAATGCAGAGGGGCGTTTCATTTTCAAATTAATCTATATATATATATGAAAAGAAACTTCCCCGCACTATTACACACACACCCCTTAAAGGAAGAGGCTCTGTAATAGTTTCATATGGAAACATTAAACGCGACCTTAAAAATGTTTAGCCATCTCACATATATATATATATTTCACATGACATTTCACATCAAACCACTTTACACAACTGTGTCTTACCGACTTCATCATGCACAACTTTGGGAATTTGCTTTTACACAACAGGTTCATCCAGATATTCAACTGTGTTTTGGCTCTGTATGGCTCTAGCCTTGCCACTGGGGCCCTTAGCCCTTTCTGCTAAGCAGGGGTTCCTGCTTCATTCTGAGACCTTCTAGCACACAATCACCTTCGAGTGGTCAGCGGCGCTGTGTTTAATCAACAACAGTCTGGTCCAAACTGAAAGGCCTGACTCAGATCTCTCTGTGCTGAGAAACAGGCCCTCAGGGCTCAAAGAGAAAAGAAAGGCAATTTGCAGCGATCAGAATCAATCTTCTATCAAGTGCCATTGCTTTTGTCTGTCTGATTGCAGGAGGATTCATTCCTTTGAATAAGAAAAAATCACTTTTATATGTAAACTGTGTAAGAGGATTCTTTTTTACTATGGTTCACTTTGGAAACATCAAACAAAAATGTATGTTTGGTTTTTTAACCAGTAATGTTTACTGCAAATAAATGTTGCTAAACGTTGGTATAGATTTTCCAGCTACATATGCATATGTAGCTAAGAAAATAAATATAAAACAAATTGAATAAAACAAAAATATGTTTACATACTTGAGCTTTAGGTGGAACAGGTGGTCCTCCCCAAATGCAGGTGAATAGTGTAGGTCTATACACAATAAACCATTCCAGTTTCTCTATGGTGCTGCAAATGTTGAGAGTTTTAATGTTTATTTGTGTATTTATTTTTTTCACATGAGAAAGGTGTCAGAATTCTAATTACTGAACCGGGCCCACAGGGCCCACCTACTTTCTCACACCTTTTCCCTGTATAAAGGAGCAGCAGTCTCTCTCCTGCTTGGTCATTACTTGGAGGATGCTGATTTCTTTATAAAGCAGGTATTTCCTCTATATTGGTGTATGCTTGATGCTTTTTTTTACTCATTGTGGCCTACACCAGAGCAGCCTAGATGAGCTCATTTAGTCACCATTGTCTTTCCAGGCACGCAGTACTGAGTTATTTCTTTCCATGTGGTTCAGGAGAAGTTAAAAGAAGAATAAGTGTGTGCAAATAATACAAATATTTGGTCTGGAATTTTTAATGTTATCTGAATTGGTTACCATGCTTGTTTCAGATATTAGGCCCTGGTTCAGAAGTGGAATGCAGGTTATAGGTTTAAATTATATTGTTGTTGTTGTTACCTAGCTCTGCTAGACAGGTGAGTTAGCTAATGATAACAAGCAGTCAAGGGCTGTTCTCCCAGACCTCACTTTCTCAGTTTTGTGTTTTTGTCATGCACCGTTTGCCCCACATTTGAGAAATAGTTCATTGTAGTGACTTTAGGTACTTTTGGTGAAATAAAATCTGAATTCAGACTCAAAAACCACCCAGTATCCAGGTCCAGAAGGACAAATTTAGCTCCCCAAGACCAGAGGAGCTGCAAAATGCTTATACTACAAAAATAAGGCAGACATCACATATTGTAACACTTGTCCAGTCTCTGATCATCTCTAAACTGGACTACTGCAACTCTCTTCTGGCTGGACTGCCAATGAAGGTAACGAGACCACTTCAGCTGATTCAAAATGCAGCTGTGAGGTTAGTCTTCAATCTTCCTAAATAATCACACACCACACCTCTACTACAGAACCTTCACTGGCTCTCTGTGGCTGCTCACATTAAGTTCAAAACCTTAACACTTGCCTTCAAGGCTAAGAATGCTCCTTACTTGTCTGCACTGATCAAGGAGTGTGTCACTTCTCGTCCTCTCAGAGGTTAAATATTGCTTTTGTTTGTATAACCTAATTTTATTGCATTGCTTCAATAAAGCTGAATGAAACTACATTTCTTGTTACCACATGGAGTATTTTTTAGTAAACTAGACCATATTTTCATAGTGTACTATGCATCACTAAAAAAAATGTCTCTTAATCTCACCATTTCATTTTTCTCAGAGGTCTAGGGAGAGACTGTTGACCAGGGAGGAAACCTGGTTATCTTAGGATTGCAGGATCCCAGCATACTTCAAGTAACAACTCTATCTTAAGACATGCTGGAGTTACGCTGGAACCACCAAAAGAAACACTTTGCTGTGATTTGTCCGCTATGAAACGCACCAGTTCCTCCATGCTACTGTGCCGGGTGAAATCTAAGATGGAAATAGAGCAATAATGCTGGTTATTCAAAATTATATAATGACTGTGCTCTGGTGTTGTTCCCAGATAATACCAGACACCAGCAAAATTCTGCAGCTACTTCCAGGTTCTACACAAGGTCACACAGTAGAACTCGCCTCAAATGTGAAAGCAGAGTGCATGGCAGTTGACGTTTGTGTCCAACAAGCCTACTGAATAGCAGTCAAAACCTCAGCAATGATGATCACTGAACTGTAACAAACCAAACCAGTGTGGAATTTGAAGCAGAAAGACCTCCTCTGGGTTCCAGCCTTTTTAGTGAACAGCACTAGCAAAATGCATAAACAAAAGCAGAAATATGCTAAACCACAGCTTGAAATTCGCAAACATGTTGTGGGAAAGCATGTATCGGAGACAGGTAAGAAGAAAACAGACAAGACACAGATCTGCACACTATGTGGGAAAAGTTCCTCACATCCTGATCACTCAAGAACCCACATGCATATCCACACAGAGAGACAAGCCCTATATATGCACAGAGTGTGGTAAATGTTTTACTAGGTGTGCTGAGCTGGATTTTTACACAATGTCTTATAGGAGTGAGAAACCATACAGCTGTATAGAATGTGGAAAATGTTTCAGTTTATGGACTTCAATGAGCACAAGAGGCCCCACACTGGTTCAAAACCTCACGCGTGTTCCCAATGCAAGAAGAGATTTTCGTCATGCTGGTGAGACATAAGAGCAGTGGTTCCCAAACTGGGGGGCGTATAGGTATTGCAGAGGGGCGCAGTAGTAGTAATAATAATGATACATAACTTTCCTATGAGGCCGACACAGCGCACAGAGTTTTAGACGATTGTTTTGGAACTGTGAAATATCCCTCAGGATCCCCTGAATAAGACGCGCCACCCGACAAACAGTAAATAATTGAACTGTAAAAATTGTTGGCGATTACCCGTACATTTTACTGTATTTTATTACTCAATATGTATTTTATTATTCTAGAAATTATTACTGTATTTACCCTGCTAATACCAAAGAAAATGCCTGTGCATTAATTAATTGTGGGAGAAGGCAGTTCACTGTACACTGTCCAGCACGTATATGGGTTTAATATTAACATAATAATAATAATTATTATTATTTTATTTTTATTTTTTTTTTTTTTTGAGTAAATGTATTGAGAACTCAAGAAAAAAGTAACAGTCCAGTGCCTCAGAAGTCAAAGTTTAATTATATGCAGGTATCTTAAACAGAGAATTCTCTTTTAATTTGATTTTGTTTCATCATTTATTTCCAATGATTTTTCTCAGTTCAGTCATCTTATTATAGTCTTTTTATAGTAACAAAACATCATTCAGAACCAAACGTTTATTTAAAATATTCCAGTTTGATATACTGTATACTATTAATTATTAACTTTGGATTGAATATAGGTAGAGATTATTAGAACTATACGATAAAATTGGCCACAATCAAGTCTTCAGGTTAGACACTAAATTTTTTTTTTTTTGGCTATTTTTCATAAGATATGGGATGAATAGAAATCCATTTGAGGAGGAGCATACCATGGATTTTTTGGTGCAAGAGTGACAGGAGTTTGACAGCACTACAGCATAAGTTCTAGGTGTCTCCCTTTATCACAGCATGTCTGTCATGCGGTGGAGGTACTCGAAAAATATAGAGCATGTAAACTAGGTATTTTATCAGGTTTCAGTCTTTGCCATTTGGTTTTGAATACATTTTGGTTTGAGTGTTCATCAGGTTGAGTATATAAAGGTATAAAAGGTTCGGTGTCATGAACAGTCTGGCCCTGGTATTCTGAAAGCTTCTTAATGTTAAGGAAATCTCAACCAGTAGAGAGAATGTACAGTGTGGTGCTCGCTGTAAAATGCTTTTGGGAATTCCAGCCCAGATGATTCTTAGAGGTTTTTATATCCCTTTGGTTCCTAACCCTGGATCTGAAGCCCCCCTGCAGTGCATATTTTAATGAAATAATGCTCTCACTTCAACCCAAGAAAGTCATATTAATTATCAAAGTAAGTTGATCAGGTTTGTTGAGAAAGGTAATGCATAAAAATGTCCAGTATGGTGTCCAGGATCAGTGTTGGGAACCTGTGCTATACCCAACTGTTGATTTTAGTCAGTAAATGTAAGTATCATTACTAGATAAGCTTCTCAACTGCCTGGAATAGGTGGTAGATCATCAGTTTTTATTATGAAAACGTGTCTGTAGGTTGAAGTAGACATTAAAAGAGAAATGTATCTGTGAACATTAGTGCATCTATAAAGAAAAATCTAGATTCACCAGTGTTTCCCTGTGTGTAACAAAAGCTGGCATGAATTGTGCTGAAATGTATCTGTAATGTATTTCTTTCCATCCAGCTGTCCATCCAGCTTCCTAATCACAAAACACAGAATATAGACCATAATATATAACCAAACATAATTTTAACTCTCACAAACACTCGTGATGCTTGTTTGGTCTAGCAAGACACCAGCTAGCTAGATTCAGTGCAAATAAACACTTTATTTCTTCATCAGAATTCATTTACCTTTCATGATTGTGTTTGCCTGCATTTCAAACAATCAGGTCGGCTCAGTTGTGTGGGGCATGGGTTGCAAAAGGATAAAGGCCTTGTGGCATTGGTGGCATTGTGGCATTTAGGGGTCATACTGATACTGCAAAATTTGGGTGCCCCTGGTCAAAGGACATTTTGTTGATTTTCCAAGTGAAAATAATATGTTAAAACACTTTATTAGTGCCACAAGTGGGAAATTTGCAACAGTAATGCGTCTTCTAAAGTTGACATAATGCATCTTCTAAAGGGAATTTTATAGCTTTATTCTTTGGAACCAAGCCAATTTTGAAATTTTGTCCATAAGTGGTGCTGAAACTGATATGGTTTTTTAAGATCTCAAGAACCACTTACAGTAAAATTTTGAAATTTGCTATCCTATCCTATTTGTGGTATTTCTCTACCCCCAATCATTTTGAATTCATGAAATTAACAGTTATTGTGCATTACATTGTGCAGACATCATTGGACCAGGACTGCCAAAACTTGTGTAAGTGTATATATTTGTATTTTTAAACTGAGAAAGTAAAGACAAATTAAGACTGTGGTTTACATGTTCTGTTGGAGAGTCGAATTGTTTTCTACCATTATCTTACTGATAAACCATTTTCTTTCATGTGTTACAAGTTACTGACTGGGAACAAATGCTCTCTCTGGGACAAGGTTTGATGTTTGCCCAGAATAAAAATCCATGAAAATGTAACATGTTTTCTTGTTTGATGTATTGGGGTGAGACAAGGTTTTAATACAGAGCATGGTCTCTGAGAATGGACTCATGTGAGTTATAATGTAAGTACTGTATGTGCTGGTTAATGTTTAGTAGTCAACCATGATCTCCCTTTCTGTCATGCAGAAATCTGGCTTCAGACTTTCAATGGTACAGTCAGACGTGTCCATGGTGCACAGACTGCAGTCACAGCTGAGGGCTACAGGATATGTAACATGGGGGTCCACTCCAGGAGGGCAGTCTGGCAGACGGACGGTCTCATAGCGGACATCCCGGTAGGTGCACACATGCTGATAGACGGTGGAGAAAGGGCTCTTGTACACCGGCTCCTGTATGGAACACATTCAGGTGGAAATGTTCTAGTACTGGCCAATATTTATGATATCATGAAGATATATTACAGTGTTACATCATATTTGTTTGCTTTAATGAAGATGATGTATTAGTACTGTGTAAGGGATGTCTTACACAGCTGACAAAGCTTGTTTTGACTTGGCTGTTCGATTCTTTTGAAATAAGACGAAATGTACCCTTACAGTGTTACATTAACCAAGCAAAAACCAAATTTCCAGAAATTAAACCATTGCATATATACTAAACAACATTCATATAAGCGGTGTGACGGTACAGAAGGGTCACGGTTCGGTTCACACTATAGTTCTAACATCACGGTTCGGTGCGGTTCACGGTACAGCGAAGTTAAGTAACAAAAAGTTTAATTAAACAGCAGTGTATTAACCAGTAAACACACACTCTTGCTTATATTTTCATGTATTTGTAAGGCAGCGGAAGTGTTACGCCAGTAGGTGGCACTATTGCACCACACTACGACCCACGTTTATGATTTACTGGCACTTTTTGGTCCCTCTGTGATTCCATATTACTTCAATCACGTCTTCTCTGTCGTACCGTGTATTCTCCGTACGACATCATGTACCGATCCGTGACCCATGTACCGTGACGGTTCAGTACGAATACATGAACTGTTACAGCCCTAATTCATACTGTTATGTAACACCATTACAGTTACACATACACTATAGTCCTAGGGGGTAAAACACCAAATCACAGGTTCAAACCCCCCACTTTCTACCATTATGTCCTTGAGCAAGACACTTAATCCTCAGTTTCTCGGGGGGACTGTCCCTGTAACTATTGATTTTAAGTCGCTCTGGATAAGAGCGTCAGCCAAGTGCCCCCTTTATAGTCCAAGAGTTGGTAGACACCTGCTCATCCAAGAACTCTTCTGAAACCAAGTGAATTAATAGAGATTTTGTTTTGATAGAGCTCTTTTATGGAGATTACCCAAACAAGTAAATGTCTGTGACAGCAAGGACGGCACATTTAATGTAATAATGAAGTAATGTACCGTTTTACCCTTTTAATTTCATACTGCATATGAAGCTGCATCTCTCTCTGATTTATAGCATGCTTAAGAACAGCCTTCAACCACATTGACATGTAGTATATATTGTATAGAACTACAAATTTTCCCCTATTAAATTATACCGTGTATGCAGCTGCATCTCTCTCTGATTGACAGCATGTTTAAGAAGAGTTTGACTTTTCATTAAAAGAGGATTCACCTTGGTCAGGCAGTGTCCACTGCAAATGGAGGTTTGAAACACCAGGCATTTCGGGCAGCCTTCTTTCTCCACGGACACGGTCTCATTGATTGGCTCACAGGGTTGTAGAAGGTAGCTTTGAGCAGGGATTAGGAAGGTGCCAAAGTTAAACAGAAGAAGAAATGAGCAAGCCGGAAAGACTGACATCCTGTAAGAAGAAAAGTGAAAATGCAGTTAAAATCATGTTGAAAGCAGAAACCCCTCGTCCAGAAAACAAACGTAAAGTTTTGTGACACATTTCTAATTAAGCTGTCTAATTTAGAAATGTAGATGCATTTGATTGCAACCATATTAAATATTTCTAAATCACAAGTGCCTGTGATGCTACATGTCTTACTTGAACGTGCTGCGTTGGCTCAGCAGGCTGTTGTACTGTAGCGTTCACATGAGGTGAATCTCAGCCCCATTTTATAGTGTGCAGAACTGAAACCTTGACTTTGAGGTTGATCTCAGAGTGACCTCATATCAATCACATTAATCTCATATGGATTACACGTAAATCCACTGCCATAACGACTTCCTCGTGTATCAAGGCTACTCTGACTGTAACATGATGCTAAAAACCTGCTGTTCATCTTACTCCGAAATGTCCTTTGCTGAGAGGATTAACACACTGTTTTTGTTGCCATTGTATTTACAGTTGGGATGTGTTTATTCGGTGACCAGGTCATGCTTTGCCCGTTTGTGATATCAGGGCAATCAGTGCTGAAAGTAATAAAGGACTTCATTCTGTAGAGGTCACTCAACCAGGTGAGCCTGTCATATAGACAGGATATCATCGTGATTGAATTACACTGAAAAAAAGCCCCAACTCATTATTCATTGATGAGTGTTTTCTTGTAATATACTTACTGTTATTTCATTATAAGGTCTTTTCTGATGTAAGTTATTGTAAGTGTGCTGTAATATATTGTATATTGTAATACTTTAGCTGTAAGCAAATATTTGTATGCTGTGTTCTTTTGTCTTTTTATGCTGACATTTCTTATTAACATGTTATTAGCTTACTTTCTTTTTAAGCTTTAATACTGTATTCCAGATTTCCCACTTGGGCAAATAAAGGTTTATCTTATCTTAATCAAAACTAACATTTTTGTTTGTGCAGTAATGTGTTGGGAAGCTTAGAGATTCTTACAAATGGATGTTAACAGATTATTTAATAAAGACAGGAGAAAACAGGGGATTTAGAAACGTTTTAAGAAACAAGGCTTCAACTACTGAGGTGAGTATTCAGTCAAATTTAGGAAAGATATTAAAGATAATATTAAGTTCAGATAAAAAAAATCTAAAAGAGATTCCCACCACAGATGGCAGTGAAAATGAGACTCTAATGGTAAAGTATTTATCAATTATTTCAAGATGTGGATTAAACCCACATTTACTTACAAACACAGCCATAAAAGGTTCTATTGATTTAATTCTATTGATCTATTGATTTAAAACCTGCAACAAAAGAAAAATAGATTTTAGATGACTACAAACATGACTGAAGCCATTTAGACGTGATAGTTAACAATATTTAAACAACAATTAGTAAAAGAATATAAATCGTTTTTAAAAACAATATATTTAGGTTGAATATAAGATAAGGTAGGAAAGAACTTAATTTATCCTGAGGGAAATTCTTTAGTCTTTAGCATGCTCAGTGCAACAAAAGGAATAGAATAATAAGACAATAGAGAACTAAAAAATAAAAATAAAAAAAGACTAACAATAGTGCTAGTACAGCATTATACAATAAGAATTCTGCTGGTACAGCACACAGAATCCTTACACACAGCAATTGCAGTTGTTTTGTTACAATAATGTTCTGTAATTGCTTATTGTTTATTTGTTTATTCTCTATTGTCTTATTTTATTCTTCTGTTGCATTGAGGAGGCTAATGACAAAAGAATTACCCTCAGGATAAATGAAGTTCTTTCTTACCTTATCTTATCTTATCTTAGAGCAGTGGTTCCCAAACTTTCTCTCCAGGGCCCCCCCTTTTCTAGATAGAAAAATTAATTAGACCCCAACCCCCCCACACCTC
>JBBPCY010093278.1:0-22076 GCA_037974405.1 Brachyalestes nurse
GGATCGATTTTCGAATAATATTCGAATAGTTCTCATCGATTTTCAAATAGTGTTTTTGCCAAAAAGTCACATCCCTACTTTGCATTGATGTTATTTGCATTTGTTTGTGTGTGCAAGTGTGTGTTCGTGTGTGTGTGATTGCTCCGAGTGTGCGCACAGCACTTGTTTGTCAGTCATCTTTATCTGAAACGATCCAGCTGACAAACAGGAAGTCAGGGGTCTGTGGCGTGGCTTTAGTAAGAAGAACCAAGATGCATCACAACTGCGTGTTTCAGTAGAGATACTGCAGTTAAGTATAAATAGTCTAGATCTCAATGGGCAAAGAGATAAAAGCACACACACACTCTGAAGAGGATGAATAACAATTTAGTTGAGTCTCAGCAAACTAACGTAGCCCTCCACTTTAGTGCTACTGCCAATTATACATCATCAATAGAGGCTACTTAAATACACAAAAGAGCAGTTGTGGGGCAAAAACCCTCAAACATCTTAGGCAACCTGCAATCTGATGGCTCGGTTCTTCAAATGCTACAGAAAGACAATGAGTCAACCAGCTTAAGTGCATTATGTATTGCCTAGAGAATGCTTGCATTTGCCCAAAAGTTTACACATGAAGACTTTCCTCAGAGAAGGAAGAAAGCTAGTTTGTTGACCAAGGCTTAAAAGAGCGATTGGTACTTTGTTTAATTCATGTATGTATGTATGTATTTATTTATAGTATTTGCATTTTGAGCATAGAACTGAGAAAAATCTGTAAACAAGAAGTAACATCTGCTCCAGTGGACCACAGCAGATGTTTCTCTTTAGCAAGCAGTAAATTATGACACTAAATATATTTATAAAAGCTCAGCAAATTGTTCACCACAAGAAATGAATACTGCACGGTCCTCTTCCCCTGATCATCTGTCAACATCAGAAATTGAGCAAGTTTTTAAATAGTAATTAATTTCTACTATATCTATCGGCAAGCATGTTCTACGCAATTACAAATGACAAAAAATATCTGTATGTTCTGGGTATAAAATCTGCAAACGTATCCTTTAAGATGTCACATCCTTCCCTTCTTGGTACTGTTGCATACACAAGTAAATTTAGCTCACCATGAAGGTGAAGATAATAATATGCTTTGTCTTTAAAAATATGAAGCAATATTTTTTTGAAGACTTGTTGAAAATTTTCTGAAGACTCTAAATTTCAAAAGTGAAAAAAATGTGGAACAGCTATGGTTCTCTAAAGACCTGGTGAAGATTCAAACAACTATGTAAAATTTAATCAACAACCATCCAGACATTGACCGAGATTAAAGAACACAGATTGGCCTTTCTGTTGCAGTTTTGTACTATAAAGAGATATGTAAACAGCTGCCAGAGAAAGTCAAGTAAAATTTAACTTTACTGTCACAACCAGAACCACTATGTTCAGAGAATAGTCAGCAAGACCCAACACTCCGAGAAAAATGTTACCTTTCAGAGAACAAACATAATTTTGTTATGGGTTGCGGGACAGTCAGGTGAAGAAGTTCATCCTCAAGTGAAGAAGCTCTTCCTCACTCACTCATTTAGCCACTACAGAGACGGAGATAGAAGAGCAGCGAATCAATTATTGATCTATAAGAAAAAAAATTATAAATGTGTAACAATTCTTTCTTACAGCTCAAAAATATATTTACGATAAAAAATACTCTGAAACAAACACTTAAAATATAGCTAATTATAAAATGTAAATAGTTCCGGGGCCCCAGCAAATGACAGCTCTGCTCATTTCTGAGCTCCTTTTTTCATTGTCCTATTTTTATTCTCTTTACTTTTTAATTTAATTTTGTGAATTTCCCACTTGTGGGCCTAATAAAGGTTTATCTTATTTTAACCTAAATATTATTATATATATCATTATTTTATGGGTGGCATTGAGAACTAGGCTACTACAAATAAATGAAACAGCTTAATCAGAGTATTTGTTTTATATATCTGTGTCCTATTTGAGTGCTCGTTTGATCTGCCAAGGGTGTGCAAACTTATGAGTACCATCACCTACAATACTTACAATGGCAGCAACTGACTACATATATATATGTACATATATGGAGTTTGCATGTTCTCCCCATGACTGTGTGGGTTTTCTCTGGGAGCTCCGGTTGCCTCCTGCCACAAAAAACATGCGTGCATTGGGGATAGGTCAATTGAGCTCACTAAATTGCCCCTAGGTATGACTGTGAGTGTGAAGGTTGTCTCTGTATGTGAATGGTTATCTCTGTATGTGGTGTACAGGGTGTATACCCCGCCTTCGCCCATTTCAGCTGGGATAATATATATAATTTAGAATTATATAATTTATACTGTTAGCTTGCATCAAAAAATTCATCAAAATCACTGTGCCAAAATTCATAAGATCTTCTAAACTTGTCGCCCTGATAACTGTGAAAAGTTAGAAACTTTTAGAAGCCTTAAATGCATAACAAATTGTCCACTTTAAATCACTGGAGTCCCCCAAGGCTAAGTACTGGAGCCCCTACTCTTTGCAATTTACACCACCTCCTTCAGCTTAATTATTTACTTTCAGGGTTTCTCCTACCACTGCTACGCTGACGATACATAGCTATACCTCTCCTTTCTGCCATATGACCACACTGTCTTGGCACGCATATCAGTTATTAAAACATTTCCATATGGATGAAGGATCACCACCTACAGCTAAATCTTGCCAAAACTGGGATACAAAAATCAATGTAAAAATTGCCTCTTCACTCCTTAACCCGTCCGAGGTGGCGAGAAACCTGGGTGTCATGATTCATGACTAGCTGTCTTTCTCTGACTGCATTGCATCTGTCTCTCTGTCATGTTGCTTCACCTTATACAACATCAGGAAAATCAAGCCATACCTGACACAGTATGCCACCCGACTTCTGGTACAAGTCATGGTTATCTCTCAACTCACCCTCCTAGTGGATCTTCCAGTTTGCATGGCAAGACGCTTGCAGCCGTTTTAGAATGCAGCAGCTCAGCTGGTCTTCAACCAAGCTACCCAGCTACCCTAATCCTACCATTCAGTTCCTACTCGCTCCCTCCGCTCCTTCAAGGAACATTGTCTCGCTCTGCCATCACTACACACAAGGCAAACTCAGTCCAGTCTCCTCTCTTTTGTAGGTTTGTAGGTTTGCTGGTGGAATGAGCAGCAGAATCCCTCTTTCACTTCAAAAACCTCCTGGAGACTCACCTTTTCATAGAGCATCTCCTCTCCTCTTTCATTACTCTTACATACAGATTTTACCACTTAGTACTCTCCTCTGGCTCTCACACTATCCTGAGTTTTCCTCATATTGAAAATTGCTTTAAATAAAAGTGTCTGCCGAATAAACGTAATGTAAATCTCAGGGCAAAGTTCTGAAAGAGCAAATTAAGTACAATAAGAGATCCAAGCTTATGTTTGGCCCCACTGAAATATTATTTTATCCTGTAGTCATTTCAACAAGACAGAGTACATCACAATCCATTCCATCACAACCAATGCCAAGATTACAGTGAATGTCACAGTTTCAAGAAATATAAAAAGGCAAAGGGAAAACCTTCACATGAGGTAATACCTACTTTATGTTATTATTTCATTACTTTCAGGGTCATTTTGAATTATTTTCATTAGAACTGTATTTGAAATAATAAAGTCAGCCTGCTGATTTAACCTGACGTCTCAAGGTAAGCTGGATTTACACTGCAAAGATTTACACTCTCTTTCTGTCTAACTGGTGAGAATTCATTTGCCCTCATACAGGCTGTCCTTGATTATGTGCTCCTGGTGACTAAGTGCAAAGACACACCTTTCCTTAACAGCCTAAAAATAAAAACAGCACACTCCCTATTACTAGAGCCGAGCTAGTGTCCAGGCTAAACAGAGTAACTGAGGTAAAACAGATTTGCTTCAGTGGACCGCTTGTTAAACACACATGCCCTGCTGTGGTACATTTTACTGGTGTAGGCCATATCCACAGTGAATCTCCTTCTTTCTTAAGCAGTTGCCCCATTCCAGCTTTGCTGAAACATGTTGCTGGCATCAAATTCTAAATGTAATGTGGTTTGCTCTCATTGTTCTCAGGACTGCCTTATCACCTGATTTGAAAGCAATGTCTCAGGTTCTCAGCAGTTCGCACACCTCTATAGTTACAGTAGTCAGTCACTAATGCTGTGTACTCTTTCAGGTTAGCAGAGCTGCTGTAAATTGCAGCCTTGGAAAACAGGTACCTGGCAGAAATGGCAGAAACAGGTACCTGGCAGAAAAGAGCAGAAATGGCTCGCTTAAGAATGAGTTCGGCACATCTGACAAGCAGTCTGAAAAGCAGAGGTTTGGTCTGAGTAGCTGAGTTGGGCTTCAGCCTTGTATGTGCTGGCAATGTTTGTGTAAACAAGGTCCCTATCATGGCAAAGTCAACACACTAGTGGAACTAGTGATGAGCAGTAACCAGAGACTAGCATAGCCATTCAGGTTTGAGGCTAACCTTCTCGAGTCTCATGAGCTAGATTCCTGTCAGCTCGAAAAAGAAGAGACTGTTGAGCTGAATTGCAGCATCCGGAACTTTCATAAAAACAAAAATATAGCAGTTTCTTAACTCACACTGGGTAATCTCCACTCCAGGAGTTGGATTTAGCCCAGTTTACTGTCCAGGAAGATGATATTTGACAGCAGAATTCACAGGGGACTTAACTGTGCATGGACGCCCACCTACTTGCTGCACTCTCTGTTACTTGCGATGTCCTCTCCCCGGCCAGTAGCATTACGTGATGCTAAGATCTGGAGGCCTGGTCCCTGTAGAAAGCCAAGATCACATAGCTTCTCCAGAAGTCCATCTGGGTCAGTTTCTAGTTCATTTTAGTTGAAGCAGAGTCTGTCTGTGATAGATATGAGCACCAGTTGTTTCAATTTGGTGTGAAAGTGGCGTTACAACCACTGTGTGCACAACAATGTCTTGTGCATTTGTGTGTACTTCTTTGTGTTTGTGTGTGTGTGTGTGTGTGGGTGTGTGTGTGTGTTTGTATACACACACACACACACACACACACACACTCAGAGAACTATACAATGCACCAGACACTGTGGCGTAAACATTTGTGTGTGTATATATAGCAATGTAAATATATGAATCTCTTTACCTGTACTCATTATGTCCTGTAAGATAAGATAAGATAAGAAAGAACTTTGTTTCTTTTGTCATAAACATGCTTGATGCAAAAAGAGGAATACAGACAATAACAAAATAACTGTGAGGAAAGTAACAAATAACTACAACAGATATAATAAAAGGAAAATAAAGGAAGAAAGGGAGAAATAAAGAGAAAGAGAGAGAGGGGAAACACTCATTGGAAATGAATCAGGCCCTGCTGAATTATGAACCACTGTGTCGGTATAAGTGATCCAGTGTTCTGCTCAATCCTACATGTTATCGTGTTACACTCAGCCATTTCATTCCACCAGGACACAGGTGCAGATAAGGAGAAGGATCTGAGGAATCTGAAACAACAGAACTACTGAAACAGTAAATGATTTAAAGAGATAAAGGATTATAATTTAAGATATTAACAAACCTCACATAATAAACAACTCCCTAAATAGAAATACAAGTGATATCACCAAATCATAAGGCACACTTTAACTAACTGCAGTTTGGAATTTAGAGACTGCCTGGTCTGGTATACCTTCAGATACGTAGATTTGAGCCTACAGCAACAGAAACAGAAACAGCATGAGTAATCCTGATCTCTGCCTCCAAAAGAAGAAGGGGTTAATAACAATAACAGGCTACTGCCTAACAGACACCCTTCTCCACTCTACACAATAGTCAAGCCAAAAGACATTACATTCCAACCAATGTAGATCTCTCCTTTACTGTTTCAGCTCCCAATTCTTTGGACAAAGGTGCAGTCTATTAAAGCTAGTGACATTTGACACGGTTTAGCCTTCATAAGCAGATTCTCCATCATTCAAGCGCTTTATTTATCCTAAACAAGGCCTTTGTTAACACCCCCTGCTTTCTGCAAAGCCACAAGGACTAGATATCATTATGCCAGATGAAAACCTAATGGATCCATCTATAAGAGAATTTTTGATCCAGCAATGATAGGTATGATGAAAATTGTAAGGTTAATAATGACATCCTTTATGATGATGGATGTAAAATTCATCACAGACAATATAACCAGCAAACATTTTCAAAAACATTTCACCACATAGGCATATGAATAACTTTCTTAATATGACTACTGTGCAGTAGTAATGTTCTTATTAAATTATCATGAACATTTTTTGTGTATTGCCTAGGCCTAGTGTTCTCTTACCCTTGTGGGGCTTCTAGGCCTGTGTGGTTTACAGACACTTGAGTGAAAAGTGCATTTCCGCCAGCCTGCCATCACATTAGCCATCAGCTAGAAAGCAGGCCTCATTTAAAAACAGCAGCCAAGCCCTCCTCATCTCTCATCAGTCACAACAAAGCAAGTCAAGGCTGAGTAGGGAAGCCTTGAAAAGCTATAACACTGCTGATAAAAACAGGTCTATATTGTACTAAACAATGCTATCCTCAGCCTGTTTTAGTAAGACATCTCAATTCAGGAAAACATTTCATGAGTAGCACTTGCTCAAGCAGATAAGGTCAAGGAAAACCAGCGCATTTTCAACTTCAGGATTAATTAGCATAAACAAAGTTTAATATACAGTAGACCCCCAAGATTCGCAGGGGTTACGTTCCAAGAGCAACCATGAATTGTGAATTTGTCATGAAAAACCGTGAATTTGTCATGTGGTAAAAAATTGCCTAAAAATGCCTATTTTTATAGTGTAAACCCTAAATATGCTCCCAAACTCAGCTTAATACATTACCCTTTTTAAAAATGTAAAGGTAAACCAGTATACATACTGTACAGTTTACACTAAGCCGTTGTCTCACGCAGTGCTAGAATGTAAATTATCGATGTTACCCCTATATATACTGTACTGTAATCCATGCAAACATGTTTTTTTTTTTGCATGCACTGTCAATTTCTTTGGTATAGGCAGGGTTAATACAATGTAATTAAATTTAATAAAATGTTCAGTAATAAATAATTTAAATATACAGTAATAAAAACACAGGGCTTAAAAGGGGACATATTACACAAAACTCACTTTAGTTATAATAGGTCTATGGGCTATACAAAACATGTTCATGTTGCACAAAATCACTCTCACATAAAGAGATATCACCAGGTTTATTAATGACAGTTCCGGTCGCTTTCAAAACGAGCCATTTGGACAGAGGGCCCCTGGTGACCAGTGTTGGGCAAGTTACTTCAAAACTGTAATGCATTATTTATTACTTATTACTGTCATTTCAAAGTAATTCATTACATTACTATATTACTGTATTTAGCTCATTACACAGCCAATGGAAGGTGATGTGGCGCCTGACTGAGCTAGGCTTATAGTTAAAAACAGTACTATCCGACGTTAGATCAGTTGCAGGTTCATTCATCTGTCTGTTCTGTTTTTCTACAAAAAGTGAAACATTTTGCGTGGATGTTTCTCCTCTGCTGATCTTGTGGTGATTTTGGCAAATTTGTATTTTGCAGTAATGTTCTTTAGTGTTAAGTGTTTTGTTAGTTGAAACGTGTTAGAGATGGTATGAGCATGCGTGTGACAGAATGAGATGCGTGTGACAGAATGAGAGCATGTGTATGTGTGTGTGTGGCTGAGGGAGAGAGCGAATATGAGAAAAGCGAGGGTGCATCTCGTTTGTTGGGCTCTGTTATTTTTCTGTTTTACTGCGGCGTGGTTACGGCCAAGAGTAACCTGTTCTGTGCAGTAGTTTACGGCATAACTGTGTCATCCCTTCCAACCGTTCTGGTGACGCTACAGTATGAGAAGAAATGCATTGTAACGCGTGTTACTGCCGAGTTGTACTGAGTTAAATATTACAATTTTTTTTCTGTAATGCCTTACATTACCACGTTACAGCTAAAACTAATGCATTACAGTAATTATTTACTTTTGTAACACGTTACTCCCAACACTGCTGGTGACGTCATTAGGGGCCAATTTGCATAGAACGCCCCCATCTGTCAAGACCCCACACACTAGCCTGTCGCTTGTCACCCCTTTCAGCGGCCATCTTGGGTCTTTACAACTCCCAATTTTAAAAGCTCATAACTCCGTCATACTCGCTTTGCCCAGCTGGTCAATAGCCTACAAAACTCACTCAAAACACAATAAAACAACCTCCGCAACCTTGGTTAAAGCAAAGAAACTGGCGTGAAAATACACCAATCGCGGCATAAAATGCGTGTTTTGTTCCCGTGGGCGTATAGGGTACGGCGTGCTCTGCTGTGCCTCAACACTAGATTAGTTGAAGATACACCATTTTGCCTGCTAGTTTTACTAGCACGGATAAGCCGAGCACAATGTCTACCAGCAAAGGCAAGTCACACATGAAGTATTGTGTTCATCTTGCTTTGGGTCCCACTCGGGGTCGAACATATAGGGCTGGATAGCGCCTCTGTTTTCTGCCATTTTCACGTGTGGTAAGTGTCCCAATACTTTTGTCCATCTAGTGTAGCTAACTCTTTCTTTCTCCCTGCCTTCCTTCCTTCAGCCTGGTCACCATACAGGCTAGAACCACTGTCACAGCTTGAAGGGATGGAAAGAAAGAAAGAAACACTTTCACAGGTGTTAAGGTCATGGATTCTAATGTAAAATCCAGAATGTAGACGCTCATCTTAAGCATGGAATGGGTGGGGCATGGCCAGAAACAGCTTACTTGATGAACATATTTTATATAAAAGTGAGTTTTGCATAATATGTCCCCTCTAAGAAGAACAAAACGAAAAACAGAACACTCAGCGAAACATTCGAACTACATGCGGGAAACTGTTATGATGCGGGTATGCTGGACTGCATCTGCCAGAGATACGTCACAGGGCAGCAACCAATATACGGTTGCTTTGTGTTCTCACGAGAGTACAAAAAAAATGTAACAGTTATATTTTATATGGAAATGTAGCTGAATTTACATTAAGGTTTATGTTACAAAATTAGTAAATAATAGTTTTCTTGATCATTTAGCACTAAAATGCATGACAAATTATATATTGCACCAAAAAAAGCTAAAAAAAAAATGTGGAGGATATTTGCGGTTTCTGTTAATTTGTGGGGGTTTCTGTGAACAATTATTAGTTCGGTTCCAAGAAGAAATCTGTGAATGACTGAAGCCGCAAGGCCTGAAACGTGACTTTGCAGCGAACATATAATGTATATATAATATATATGTATATATGTCTAATTTTTTTGTCTGGTCAACATAATTTCATTTTTCATGTACATCCATTCCTGCATGAAGGTCTGCACATTAGATAAATGCAAGAAGGTCTGCACTGTACGAGTTGGGTCAGAAAAGCATATACCACTTTGTAATTTTGCCATTCCTTTTCACAACACTTAAAAGACATTTTTGCACTGAGGATACCAATTTATGAAGTATTTCAGTTATTTCAGTATTTCATGTATTTCAGTATTCTTTTGTCCCATTCTTCCTGTTTTAAGGTGTGCAATAGTACAGGGTCGTCGTTGTTTCTAAATACTCCACACATTCTGTAATGGGAATAAGTCAGGGCTGTAGGCAGTCCAGTACCTGTACCCTCTTCTTCTGCAGGCATGCCTTAGCAACCTGTGGTTTTGCATTGTCTTGTTGAAAAATTTATGGATGCTGCTGAAAAACATGTCATCTTTAAGGCAGCATGTGTTGCTTTAAAATCTCAGTGTACTTTTCTGCATTAATGTTGCCATCACAAAAGTATATATTACCATTGCCATGGGCACTGACACAACCCAATACCATCACAGACTCTGGCTTTGGACTTGTTGCTGATGACAGTCTGCATAGTCCTCTTAACATAAGGCTTCTTGGGGTGTGACAACAGGGACTGGTAGCTGCCACAACCTGGGCAATTATTTCTCTATGTGTAAGGGAGCATGAGGCTGGTGACCAGGGAGGCCAGGGACAAAAGTCCCAAAACCAGTGACAAGGTATCAGGGGTCTGGGGAGCCGACAGCTTGGGATTTGGGAAGAAATCGGTGGCTGACCAGGGAACTCAGAGGCCATTTACAATAGCCTCAGGACCTGAGTGATTGACGCTCAGAGACCGGGGGTCTCAAAGGCCTACGACTGGGCACCAGAAAGCTGGGTAGTCAGTGATGCAGTATCAGTAAGCTGGGCAGCTGGTGATGCAGGACCAGGAAGCTGGGCAACCATCGGTGGGTCGCCAGGAGACTTCAGGGCCTACTGCTCAGAGCCAGGAGACTTCTTAACTAGCTGCTTAGGGCCAGAAAACTTAACAACTGGCAGCTCAGAACCAGGAGACTTGAGAGCCAGCTGCTTGGAAATAAGGGGACTTGAGAGCCTGCTGCTCTCAACAAGGGACTTGGGAGTCAGATGCTCCAAACCAGGAGACCTGGGAGCCAGCTGCTCTGAACCTCCCAGAACAGTGCCAACAATGCAGAGTCTCCAGAATAGCAAACAGTGCAGACGGTGGTGAGGGGCCCTCCAGAAAGGTTGCCAGCAGAGGTGAGGAGGCGTATAGAATTGCAGAGGTGACAATCTCTCCGGAACATCAGGGGGCACTTGCAGCACTGGACAGGAGGCACTCTCTTAAGTGGCAGGTGCCTCACTTCGGCCACAACTAGATCTACCAGCCGGCCAATACTGCAGAAGAGCTGCAGCCAGATGCAACGTTTGTGGCTGCCTTGTGGAGTAGCCTGGTCCAGTCACCTGCCTCACCCAGGCAATGAACATAAATAAAGTCCTCATGTGCTGCGTCCATTGTTATAATATAACCTAATAGCCTACTATTGGTTAAGCAGCTCTGACTCTTTGAGACATAGGCATCCCAAAACTTCCAAAGTGTGCTGTGGTATCAAATGGAACCAAGATATTAGCATCAGGTCCATTTAGTCCTGTCAGTTGCAAGGTGGGACCTCCATGGAACGAACTACTTTATCTAGCACATCCCACAAATGTTCAATTGGAACGCCCAAAAATTGTGCTGATCCTTACGCTTGCCCATTTTTCCTACTTCAAACACTTCATATCCTGACCATATACTTGCTACCTAATATAGCCTATGTTCCCTGTCTAATATTCTCCTGCCTAATGTATTCCCTTGACAGGTGCCACTGTCACAAGATACTTAATGCTGCAAAAATAATAATAAACTGTTTCTGTGAAAACTAGAAGTACACCGAAATTATTTTTTTTGGACCGAAACATAAAACCGAAAATGAGGAAAATTGGCCGAACACCAAAACCGAAAAAAATTATTATTAAATTATTAAAAGAACAAATCTGTTACAAAACTATGAAAATATTTATTTAGGATTCAGACAATGCACAATATAAAATACAATTTTAAATAAAATATTTAACTTGGCCCCACTCATGAATAGCCTAAAAGTAAGACAGCTGAAATATTGTACAATTAAATATCTTCTCTCAAAGAACTAGTGAATTCAAGTGCATTGGAGACTGGACATAGGAGACTGACATAGCCCATATAGGCCTATTAACTTTATATTTAAAGACCGACATAGCCCATATATTAACTGTAATCACTGGATAAGTTTCTTGCCTTTTCAAAAACACAGACGGAGCGGGTGTGCTCGAAGGGTCTTGCCTTTTCTGTGCTTCATACTCTGCATGGCGATCGGGATGTTTTAATTTAAGATGATAAAATAATCCAGACGTTGAGAAAGTCTTTGTGGATGCACCCCCTCTAAAAATTGCGGCATTGCGTGCTTTTCAAACGGCTTTCCGTGTGTCTTTCTTATATATATCGAAATGCGCCCACACGGCAGACATGCTGACTCTAATCCAATCTGGTGCATGCAGGCTGCAGTTGCGTCATCATTGTTTTGGTCATGTTAAAAAAAATTTGCCCGACACCATTTCTACTGTAATTATAAAAAAACATTGATGCTGGTTAGGATGCTGGTCAGGCAATAAATAGCCATCATTGTGAAGGAGATTTGTCAAAATTATGAAAAACATTGGGATGGAAACAAAGAACCATAGCAGACCTTCAACATTCCTGTCAGCACAGATGGTTTAATGGTTCAAAAATACGTAGGAAAAGGAAGAAGATGAATAACACCAAGACAGTGACACCAAGCACCAAACAAAACAGTGGAAACAAACATCCAGCCAAAATACAGACAAAAAAATGGTGAACGTGCTCATATGGCATATCTACTGACTTGAATCTCACTTAAACTGTATGGTTTCTAAAATTAAGTACCACTTAGAGTAACTGGGCCACACGTTGAAACCGTTGCTGCACAAAACTATTTAATTCTTACCAACAATGGCTTTGCAACTGTGATGCCTGAACAGTTTTTTTTCCATATCAGTCTGTTTTTTGTTGTTGCTTTGTTTTGTTGCACTTTTTTATTTTTATGAATACATATTTTTTAATTCATATTTATAAGTATGGAGTCAAAAGACTTGATAGATGTAAATCTGAAGTTGATATCTGCACTTACATTAAATACCAAAAACAAAACTACTTGTGTCCCTTCACTGTACAGGTAACAAACACTAGCCAGAACTTCAAATAGCAGGTTCCAGTTCAAAGTAATAAAGTTAGTGTAGCGACAAACAGAGTCCCAGCTGTTGTACCAATGACCCAGTTGCTAGCTACTCCTTCTTATTAGTAGAGCCACATTTAAGTCACTAATTTAAGTATTTGGATATGACACTGATGATGACAGGACACATCTGTGAAAAAACACTGCCAGATGAACTGTAAAAGGCATGGAGATATTGGAAATTGTGCTCTGTGAGATGGTGCAAGCTAATCTGATCTAAAGCATAATTGAAACTCAAACGACAAAGAAACTAGGAACTCCTAAAAAACTTAAGTGAGTTCTGAGTAAGTAACTAAACAATCACATTTATTCAAGACAGTTAAGTAAGAACACAAAATACATTATAGTGTAAAGAAAATTACAGTTGAAGCTGACTGCAGTGAGCCTCCCTGACTTTATAATGGTGCAACACTAAAAGATGACAAATAATGTCAACATCCTCTTTCATGTTTCAGTCACATGACAAATAGTATGCTTATATAAGAACAATGCCACCCTGTGGAAGTTACAGTCTTAACAGTCTGTTCCAATGGCTTATTAGGTAAAACTGGTATTTGGCTGACACCCTTATCCAGAGCAACTTACAATCATTAGTTACAGGGACAGTCCCTCTGGAGCAACTGGAGTTAAGTGTCTTTCTCAAGGACACAGAACCTGCAACTTTGTTTTACACACTAGGCCACTACCAACCCCTAACAGGTACTTTTACTGTTATTCAGTAGCTAATACTCTATGTGCCAAACAACCTTAGATGCACCCAAAAGCCCTTCTTTCTAACTGACTCTGGATATCTAACCCAAGTGTTATGCCTTTGCAAGGGGAAGCCATCTCATGTTGCTGGAGCCCTAGTGATGCAGTTCCTGGATGGAGAGTTTAGAAAGACAAGTGTCTTCGAATGAGCAGACAAATCAATATTGAACCCATTAGCTCATATCTTATGCAATTTCCAAACCATCAGGCCAAGGATGAGAATGAGTTGAGAAGAGTGCAGTGAGTCAGAGCCTTCTATTTTCTGCTAACACTTCTTGGCTCCTCGAATTTGCTGTCTGCTGACAGTGATATCACAGCCACATGTTCCAGTTGGGAATTCCAGTTGTCTTACTGACAGCAGTCTCTCTTTCTCGTCTATTAACATCATAATCCCGTGCCTGATCCAATGAAAGCCAACCAGCCCCTCCAAATTCATTTGTGCAGATAAGTCCCTCAAGCAGCACAGTTCAAAGGCGGGGCAGGGTCATTACACACGATTGTGGAGGTAAATGCACTGAAGGCACTTTTTCCCAAGAAAAAGACCTTGCTAGACAGCAGCACCACTGCTGAAGGTATATTTAGAGCCTCTTGCTGAGGATAACTGGTTTCAGAAGACAAAGGTTTCCAGCTATCTGAGGGCCTCTGGGATGTAGAGCAGGTGGCCTGCAGAAATGGGAAGGCTCCATCAGAACCAGCTGATATCCTCTCTTGACAGGTTGTGATGAGTAATATGAAAACATCCCACTGCAAAGCATCATCAAATATTCCTGTGTTGGCTCCTCCCAACAGCCATCCAAATGAGATACTTGATCTCACATGTCCCAAAAGGCCTGCATTCTAGCCTCAAAAATGTAAACATCTAGCAAACATTTGGACAGTGAACATATGAGCTAGGCATAAGACAACAGCGCCAGAGCCACATCACCTTAAAAGAGTTTATATGATGGCTGTTATTGTTACTATGAATAGCTCAGTATAGATTAAGCAGCCATTTAGTACACAGTGCAGAAAGACAGACCACGTTCTGAGGAATTGCACCTTTATAACAAGTTAACACTAAGCACTGTTAAATCATAGTGCTGAAACACTACAATTTGAAACTACATAAACTAGGTGGGGCTAAGAGTACCGTGAAGTCCCCCACTGTCTCCTAAAGGCTGCTGAACAGCTCACTGAGTCACATGCCCTCCATCCTGCTGGTACAGCCAAGAGCACAGTAATGGCACGGTGGGAACAGTGGGACAACAGTATTCAGTCTTTTACTCAGTGGTTTACTAAACATAAATATATCGAGGAATGTTCCAGCCTTCTTAAAACTATTCCAACGATGTTAGCCTGAACAAAGGCATTTTTATAAAAACGCGAAAAAACTTTAAAAGTACATTAGGTTTGGGGGTAGCTGCATAAACGCATTACGTTCATCAATTCATGTTCGTGACTGGAACAAACGTGTTTAAATTGGTTTGCGCTCTAGTGATGTGGAAAGAGTATCTTACCGTACCGTAAAAACTTTAGGGTTTCAGTTCACGTCTCGCATGCTAGCGATGGATAGGCGCTGCTCACTTTGATCAAACTATTCCCAAGAATGTTAACATTCTCCACCGCGTTTTCGTCCGATCCGGGGAGAGTCCTCTTTGTAAACCGGTGCAGTTTTCTGGCCGCGCTCCTGTTTCGTGTCTGCCGTAAGTTCCCACTGGTTTCGCTGGAACTGGAAGGTGGCGTGTGGGGAATTCCTAGCAGTCACATTTTCCCTCGAAACTGATTGGCCAACATTCGCACAGGGAAAAAAGATTCGGTCTAGCCCAAGTCTCCAGGTAGCAGGCATCGAACCAAAACACGAAATGGTCAATTGGCCAAAAATCCTGACAGAAAACTACCCTCCACTCGAACTCTTTCCAGACGGCAGCATGGTACAGCGCGTCCGTTGTCTCATTTTATTTGGAAACAGACTACAATGACGTTTATAAAGATCATGTTTCTACTTTCATGTTTTGATCTTATAAAGAGCAATCAATCACATTGCAGGTGTTGCTAAATTACACGACGTTTGGTTAATGATGCCTATGAGGGGTCAGTATTTTTTAAGTGAAACTTTTGTCATTTCAGTGCCGTTTTAAGTAAAGTAAAAATTCGACAATAGCTCTTTCCCACAAATACACTACTTGTTAATGTTAATCAAAGTATCAGATCAACGTTCCTCTAGGATTAGTTAAAGAAAACATTCATTCCCATACCGGGAGTCGAACCCGGGCCGCCTGGGTGAAAACCAGGAATCCTAACCGCTAGACCATATGGGAGAATGACAATAAGGGTTACCTACAAATTTTTATTCATATAAAATATGACCATGTTCGCATGTGGATGCAACATTTATTTATTTATTTAATTAAATACTTTGGACATGTTTTCAGGATGCAGGTTAAAGCTAAGACTAGGTTCGATACACCACAGACAGTGCGATTTATTCCAAGCCATGCCCGGGAAACTTGGTCATCGTAAAACATTTGACACAAGCGCAAATTCAGCTCTACAACTCTGTGCATTTGTTTAAACGAGTGGTAGGTGAGCAAATAATGTCAGCTACAACAAATGATCTGCCGAAATCTCTTTCCATCTTCTGTACTCGTGTAATGAACGTGAAACGAAACAACGTGCCTTCAGGCCCCTGGTTCCAACACAAGAACAGAACAGAACAGAAGCCCACAAGTGCAGGCTAGACCAAAGAGTGTGCAAGAAAAAACACAAGGCAAGACAACTTTAGTGCAGTCGACAATAGCTACAGTCTGGATGAATACAGTATTTTGTCAGGTAACTGTATCCTAGCAGCAGAGAGTTGTGTGCAAAAATGCAGAACAGACGTTAAACAGCAATAAATATGATTGTGCAAATATAGCAGAAACAGCACAGAGAATGTGTAATAAACAGTAGTGTATTTACACAGGTAATTAAATTCGGAGTTGTTGGGTGTGTGTGTGGGGGGGTACAGTTTCAGCTGTTTTATTCAATTTCAGTTCAATTTTTACATCTATAGATATATTGTAAATATATGAATGTTTGAAAAGAACGAGTTTTAAGGTAAATACATCAAACGAGGAAAGACCCACCGATAGGCGTAACTTTGAACTCCTAACAGCAGAGGGCAGTGTAACGGGCAGACTTGTAAGCGCCCCAGGGTGCAACACCGGGAAACAATAAGAAGAAGCGCTTTTCGTCTAGCTCGGTTATTTGCTGAGTATACTGTACTACCGAAACCTACGTTTCATGTTGGTGAACATTTCTGTTGCAAGGCAAATTTCTATATCAATTAAAATACTATACATTAAATAGCTAACATAGGTCATGTTGACAGTCTGACTGCACTGCACCGTGTAACCAGATGTAACAGCTAAGGTAAGGCGTTTGAGATTTGTATGCTGTGTTTCTGTAATAACAGGGCCGAGTTGTTTCGATGTGTTTTGAATTTGTCATCTCGTGCTTAATGCCAAGCTTTGTAAAGTAATTGCGGAAGCTACAAAACTAAAGCTCTGTCTTTCAGGAGGTGGAAAAGATCCCCTTACAAAAACCACATCGACATGACCTCTAAAGCTAAAGGTAGGCAATCAGGTGTGTTATATCTGTTTTTTTACGAGACCGATAGGTTGGCTACTTATTCACAGCTTCCGATTCGTTTGGCTTCTTATTCGGCGGCGTGTTCATCCGAGGCTGAAGTTAGCTCCCTATTCATTTTGAGGAGTGTTCACGGTGGCCAAAGCTGCGTAGTATACAATCGTCACTTCTTGTAAATGTAATAAAACATTTTAACAATAAAGTACAGCGCGAAGTGTTGTGTGTTTGTTTAAATCTTTCTTATTAAAGATTTAACACATTATGAAATGCCTAATTCCCGGCACACAACAGGTATTCCACTGAATTGTGCACATTCTTTTGAAAAAGAAGCCAGGTAACGTTATACCAGATCATTTTGGAGGCTTCGTGCCACGCGGCGGAAGAATACGTAGTAACACGGCGTATGAGTGAGGGAGTTTTCCGTTTTCTGTGGCTTAGTTGTGTTTTTATGATCTATA
Source organism: Brachyalestes nurse (assembly GCA_037974405.1). Taxonomy (NCBI): domain Eukaryota; kingdom Metazoa; phylum Chordata; class Actinopteri; order Characiformes; family Alestidae; genus Brachyalestes; species Brachyalestes nurse. The sequence goes on from JBBPCY010093278.1 coordinate 17,463, forward strand.
ACGGTGTTAGGATAGTTACACCAAGTCGGGTTGCATCACTGTCGAAGGAACGCATGGATCTGTGTCGTAACTCGAGAACCCCCTGTATACAGCAGACATCCCACTATGAGGAAAAAGTGAGGAACTGTTCTGACCCAGATTGATTTAATACTCCAAATATCAAATGGAAACATGGCATATAGGGCAATACATGTACCTGATGTAAAAAAGCCAGGTTTCAAAGACCATTTTGGAGGTTTAAACCACTTTGGGCCAGGCAAATATCAACTTTATATTACATGTAAGATATCCAGCTATATAGAAAGAGTAATTTTCCGGATCCAGGTTGATAAATACATTTTAAATCCAATGGAAACATATTATGTTGACATTGTGCATATTTGTATAAATTAGCCTTAATTCCAATACCATTTTGGAGGTCTAAACCACTTTGGGCCAGGCAAATATCAACTTCCCAATAGGCAATATATATCCCACTATATAGAAATAGAGTAATTGTCCTGACCCAGATTGTATTAATTAGGGATTAGACACGATTTTCGAATAGTCGAGTATTCGATATACGCTCGAATAATGAATAGTTATTTCTAATACCGTTTTAGCCATATCTCACTTAAGGGACTCCGAAAAAAAAACACGGAACAGAAATGAATACTTTCCTAACCAATATTTCATGTAATGCATTAATTCAGCCTGAAGGTGTCGCTAACAGTCAAACTCCTTACAGGCACGGTAGACTAGGCCTTCTTAGCTCATAGACTAAAATAACAGAAGAAACAACTTTACTGTGCGGCACAGGGCCGGCGTCAGAGTGGATGTAGCGGGCTGGCATCTAACTGACTGGCTATTGATCACGAACTATAACGGCCCTGGACTTTCTTTACCAGCTTGGTTTGATTTTAAATATCAAACAAAGTAAGAAGGGCTCTGTTCAGAAGGCTAAAAAGTGCTCTGTTATTAGCGCCCATGTACATCATATTTACGTTAAACGGGGGTGTCGTGTGATTAAACAGTTTGTGGAAAAATACCTATTTCACACACTGTCATCGTGTGTTTGTGCGTGTGGGCAGGGGAGGGGATCGATTTTCGAATAATATTCGAATAGTTCTCATCGATTTTCCCTAGTCTGGAGGTCTGGAGGTCATGAATGCGTGAACTAGCTTTTCTGCATCAGATACGGATAAGGTGCTCCTAAGCTTGGCAATATTTCTAAGATGGAAAAAGGACCACAGCTCCAATGTTCTTCCTCAGGGCCGGAGGCACCTGTGCAGCGACATCAGGAACACGAGCACCAGGTAAACAGCGAGTGTGCACCTTACCTTTAGCCGTGGTAGCACGGACGTACCGGACGATGGAGTCTCCGAAGATCAGCACGTCGTGTACTGTCTCGCGAAGAGGAGCGAAGCAATTTCGAGTCGCGATCTCGAAGATGGGTGGCGGCGGAGGGGGAGACATATAAAACCATCCCTAATTCTTCTTCACTCCCCACCTATTTGTTCACATTCTCATGCACACTGGTGACCGAACTATTTTCTGACACACTGTTCCCTCTCCCGCTTCTCGATTCACTCTGACTTGTTGCCAGCAGCATCTGGGTTATGCTAGGAGTGCTTCATAAGCGTTCACTGAGACTGCGGTGCCCACGCAGGGTCACTGCAATCCAGAGAGAGGATTTGTAGACTTGCCGGGCCGTGCTTGTGTTTCTTACCACTCTGCCCACTCCTTTTCTCAGTGTGATGTTGCCGGGTGACCCTTTCCTCCTGTGTGGAGGGTGTGTGTGTGTGTGTGTGTGTATGTGCATGCGTGCGTGTGCATGCACGAGCTGGCACGTGTGTGTGAAGGTGCCTGAGAGAAAGAGAGAGAGAAAAAACAACTTCACTGAAAAGATGATGCCTTGAAAAGTGAAAGTACAAATGAATATACAGGCAAAATCTCATGTTTACAATTATGCAAAATACAGTTTAAGTAGTAAATTTCTTTTTAAGTTCATTGGCCAAAAACTTGCTTCAAGATGCCAGTGAGATAAGATGTTTGTTTGGAGGAAGGTTGAATGAGATTTCAATATTCTTAAAAATTTTAAGTATGATAATAACTATTAGATGTACTGTCTGCATTTAAGGTGCTTTCAGCAACCAAGATATGGTTTCTTCCAGTGTGAGTGTGTGCGTGTGTGTGTGTGTTGATAGACGTTATCCTCTGCCTCTCCTGCAGAGAGCAGAGGGAGAGGGTATGAGGTAATCACAGGCTGCTACATTCAGGCATGGCAGGGGGAGGCACAGCTCAGCTCAAATGGCACAGCTCAGGATGTTGAGGTGGAAATGAAGACCCAGGGGTAACTGCACCCCTCTCACACATTCACACACACCAACTGCTTTTACTCTGCCTGCTAAAATGGGCTTCTGACAACCAACAATCCATTCACTCCCTCCTGCTTTCTTCTATTGAAATCAAATCCCTTTGTCCCCAAGTAGTGACACGGCATGCTGCGCAAAAATTTTATTTACACAATCCCTCTCCCGACCCTAAATGTAGTCAATTAAGAGATTTTTGATGTGTGAAAAAATGTTGTGTTTCACAAGGCCAGACATGATATCATAACAAGAACAGCTAGAGACAGCCATGAAAAATCTTGGTGCTGAATGTGGGTGTAAGCAAGCTCCCAAATACAGGTGGTTTCAGAAGGGCTCCAAGACCCTCAATTTACTAATGTAAAATGTAAATAAAATGAGCACTTGCTTGAGTCAAAAGATGCTCATCAACAAATTTCATTTCATCTACATCATCAGACAAAAAATTGGAGGGGGATGGGTGGTCTCTTTTGATTGCACCTCCTTTGATTGCTCTAAGACCCTCAATTTACTAATGTAAAATGTAAATAAAATAAATCATCATGCACCTTCTGACACTATATGATGTTCAGCAATTGAAATTTCACATCAGATTCATGAAGGACACAGTTTGCAGGATGCAAGCTTTTTTTTCTGTTAAAGTGAAAGTAACCATTCTGTCATACGTGAACACACCACAGTGTGTGAACTGCATGAAATTCAACCTCTACATTTAACCCAGCAGTGTGTGGGGACGGTACCTTGCTCAGGGCACCTGAGGGCGGTCTTGGGAATCAAACCCACGACTTCTTGATTGCAGGGCAAACGCCCTAACCACTAGGCTACCACCTCAATTAGCTTTGTAGCTACAGAAAAATATAGTGTATATTTGATTATTTTAATAATTTAATCATTCTTGTTGGGAAAGCACCATGGCATGATTGTCCTTTGTAGTTAGAACCAGTGCATAATAGCTATATTGGGTAAAAGGCAACTAAACAAGGGCCGTATTCTCACTCTCTATGGGGAGCAGTTGTGAACATTGTGGACTCAAGCATTCTTCATGTTTGTTTCCCAGCAGGCCATTGATTTTAGTTCCCTGCTGTCTATTCAAAAAAATATTCCGATATGCCCTTAATAGGTCTTTCCAGGATTGTGACTTCAGTCCCAGGCTATGGTTGACCATTTTTATTTCACATATCTGTTCTGTATGGAGGAAGTGGGCCGATAGCTGTTTATGCTGGGATTGATCTGTTTTCTGAGAGTGAGTTGAGGCTTTTCTCTTAACTACAAAAGATGTGATGAAATTGAATCAGTTCTGCTGTACACATACAGAAACACACACACACACACACACACACAGCCCTAGCCTTATCTTGGTCTCTCTAGAACAGTAATTCAATTTGACTTTTACCTCCAACATGCCCAATATGTACCCATAGGGCTGTAACGATACAACAAACCTACGATTCAGTTCGTATCACGATTTTTGACCCACTATTCGGTTCGTATCGTGATTCTTTGGGAGAGATTACCATTTGAGATGCCATTTTGTTTCGAGTCCTCATGTTTACCACAGAATTATAAATCAATAAACGCTTCGATACTGTTTCTTTTGCATTCAGTCTGTACAGAAGACCCCAAGAAATCACCACAGGCTGCCACAGAACCGATTCTTCAGCTTCACCATTGGTTCACCATTGTCCAAAACTAAAAACACTCTCCGCCCAGCAGGCCAACATCGCACATAAACTCACTCAAAACACAACAAATCTCTCACAAACAAACTCCCTAGTAGTTTTATCACAACCAGCCAGCTTATAGACACTTACAAAGCTAGGGTGACCAGATTTGAGTCTGAGCGTGTCCTCTTTTTCCTGAACATGTCCGGGAAACCTGGAAATTACGGACGAGGTTTTGAGCTGCCTAAACATTCGTCATGTCATGGGCATCTCTCATAAACTAGTTACTATCCTGCACGCCTATTCACTTCCACTCGCGCTGTGTATCCAAGAGATAAGGGAGCGAGGGGGGGGGGTGTTATACAAATGTGTCAAGGACAGCACGTGTATTTTTTTTGTAAATCGTCAGTGAATTTACAACGGCGTTTAGGCATTCTGGACTGCAAATATCGAGCGCCCCCAACCCTCTCGGATACACAGCTCGAGTGGAAGTGAATAGGTGTGTAGGATTCAATTCAATTCAATTTAATTTATATAGCGCTTTTAACAATAGTCATTGTCACAAAGCAGCTTCACAAAATGAGAGAAAATTTTGTGTGTATGAA
>JBBPCY010093336.1:0-22066 GCA_037974405.1 Brachyalestes nurse
TGTGTGTGTGTGTGTGTGTGTGTGTGTGTGTATGTGTGTGTATATATATATATATATAATTAGCCAATCATTAGCCAATCACACGTGCAGTTAAGCATGTAGACATGGTCAGGGTGACCTGCTGAAGTTCAAAGTGAGAAGTTCAGAGTGAGAAAAAAAATGTGATTTAAGTGACTTTGAACATGGCATGATTGTTGAGCTGGTCTGAGGATTTCAGAAACTGATATACTGAGAATTTTCTACACAACCATGTCTAGGGTTTACAGCAAATGGTCCAAAAAAGAGAAAATATGTTGTGAGTTCTCTGGCCAAAAATGCCTTGTTGATGCTAGAGGTCAGAGGTTGAATGGCCAGACTGGTTTGAGCTGATAGGAAGGCAACAGTACCTCAAATAAGCACTTGTGACAACCAAGGTATGCATCTCTGAACACGCAACATATTCAACTTTAAAGCAGATGGCTACAGCAGCAGAAGACCACACCAGGTGTCTCTCCTGTCAGCTAAGAAAGCAAATCAAGGCTACAATTTGCACGGGCTTTCCCAATTTGGATTGGATAAACATTTCCTGGTCTGATGAGTCTCAATTTTTCCTGCAACATTTGGAGAGTAGGGTCAGAATTTGGAAACATGAAAGCATGGATCCTCTGATGGCTACCTCCAGCAGAATAGTGCGTCAAGTCACGAAGCTCAAATTATTGTAAATTGGTTTCTTAATCATGACAATGAGTTCCCTGTACTCATATGGCCTCCACAGCTACCAGATCTCAATCCAATAGAGCAGCTTTGGGATTTGGAGAAATGGGAGATTTGGATTAAGGATGTGCAGCCGGCAAATCTGAAGCAACTGGCTTTTATGTCCTGGTATTTATGGAACCTTACACTAGAAGCTCTCACATAGGAGAAAAGAAGCACCTGAATCATGGCAGATGCATGACTCATCTCAGCATTTGCCATGATTCAGACACTTCTTTTTTCCTCTCACCAGTTTGTTGTGACTGCACTGAGTGAGTCTGATGCCGATTTGGCCAAAGCTGATGCTAAACACTAAAAGTCTGCATGGCATTAGGCTACACAACACAGCCAGAAATCCTTAGCAATAATTATTAATAATGTGCTTAGATCAAATCTAAGTCTGCGTAATTTAAAAAGAATTATGGAAAATCATGTATTGTTTTTGTGATCAATGTATTTACACATTTGAGCGGTTTAGTCATTCCCTCACACCTGACGTTATGAGCAGTGTTTTAACACAAGCTGTTTTTTCAGTGAGGCACAATAGAAGACTGCTAATCAGAACAGAGATCAGTTGCATATTTCTGTCTTAAAGGAACAGCAACAAAAAGTGGAAAAATGGTTGTGTCGAAAGGAATTGTGTTTTCCACACATACATTATAATTGGACGGGAAAAGCATCATATGTTGACTAATAATTGACACTTGCATTGTTGGGGGTGGAGCCCTGGATTTTTTACTTTTGAACCTACATATGAAAAGAATAACACTAAATAGTTTTTTTCTTTATTACATTATTTTCTCTTTGTTGCTTTTTTGTTACATATTTCAGAACTGTAAATAGATAGCTAGGGCTTTTTGTTATGTTCTATTCTGTTCTAGGTTCCTAACTCTTCTATAAATGTTGCTGGTTCGTGTTATTGTCAATGAATGTCTAGACATTTTCTGCACGCAAGCACCTAGACTGTCAAAGCACCAGTTATTCAAATCTCTGCTGCTGATACTGGACGGAGGCTCTCAAATGCATCACATTAAAAATAAAACACTTAGTGGAATATTGTTTTTGATGTATTGATCATTTATTTGATTTTCACAATTATTTTTATTATGTTATCACTCAGGTGGCAGTCCCCAGGTTCTGGTGGCAGTCCTCAGCATGTTAGTAAAATAAGCCCACAGCCTGGACCTCCTCCAGCACAGTGTGATTAGAGCAGGATGGTTATAATGGCGAGGAAGGAAATAGAAGAGGTAAAAATAGGAAAAAAGGATTGAAATAGAAAATGAAGACCAGGTTGCAGGAGATTGCTACTGTTACAGTTATAAAAACAGTAATCAAAGCAGATAGTGAGGGGAGAGCAAGACTAATGCAGAAATTAGTTTCGGACAAGAAAACAGCAGAGCAGTTCAGTGTTCTGCTGTAACAGAGGCTGAGATGGGCCCTGAAAAACACTCTAACAGGGATTTTACAGAAAATAGCGGAAAATTGTGGAACTTTTATTTCATTTTTTGATGCAAGACCCCCTTCGAATCCACTGGCCACTTTATCGGAAACACTTCCCTTGTAGCTCAGTTTGAGAGTTCAGTTTGAGACTGTAGCCCATCTTCGGATGTTTTAAGGTGGCAGACCACCTTCAGCCCAGTAGTGACACCGACATGTGAATGCCCGGTACTAGTGCCACACACATCAGTTTTCATGTCCCTTCTAGCAAGAAGACGTGCCCAGTCAGGTTCTATTCATGAGTCAGATGTCCGAGAGTGTTCACTGGCTTGTGCAAGCAAAGAATAACTTGTGTGAAAGTGCTCAGATACAAAAACACACTCAGCCTGTCATCACTAGGCTGTGGTCTGAGCCCCTCAGACAGCCGCACTCTCCTTTGCGTGTGAATGTGGAGGTGTTGTGCTGTTTGCGTCCCTCAGGAAACATCACCCGCCCCACCCTCCTTCATGTCCTCCCCTACCCCTCATGGCGATGTTTTGTTAGTGGATGAGTCAGCTTATACGATGGTCTGGCAGAACAATGCCTCCATGACAATCCTATCAGGAAAAAAAAGGAAAAAAAACACGAGGAGAGAGGATTCTTGATGTCATTCATTTCAAGACTTTACAGAACTGCTGTGGTGTTTGCACCACTGTTTTGGGGCAAAAGGAACCTCATAGACAAATCAGAGTAAGAGTGAAGACGTCAACAGTATATAATAACCATGGTTAACTGTATAATTTCAAGTAGTTAATCAGGTACATTACCTGTCCAGATTAAACCCCATGGCCCAGGGGTCCATACATGTCGTTGTGAAGCAAAATATTCCTCAAATATATATTTTACCATCAACATAAAAAGTACTTAGGTTCACCAGGGATTTTGAATAGGAGTATGCCGATTCAATGCTTAGTATCAGTATCGGTCCAATACGAGCCAAAATCATTGGATTGGACATCTGAAAAAGCCTGAACAATCACTTATTTACTAAAGCAAACTTTGATTATTATGCTATAAAGAGATTTACAGATTACAGTTTCCTCAGATGGCTCCCTACTACAAATTCCACGATACAGGGTCCTGCACCCAAACAGTGTATGCTTTGTCTAACAAACATCCATTTGCAATTCAGGCATGTGTGCAGAATTCCATACTGGATGAATTGTGCCCTGTATGGGTGTAGAAACTGGTACATTTCAAATTAAACGGTGCACAGTAGAGGAAGTAGGGAGCCATTTGTGATTCAAAGTGCATCCAGAAAAATGTATGATTAACAGCTTAGCTATTGAAAGAAGGAAAAAAAAAGACCGGGCCGGATTGGTATTGGTATGGGCAGAGACTCAAGGTTACTGTATCAGTGTTGGTATCAGACATGAAAAAGTGGTATCTTACCACAATGTAATTGTAAATATGTAATTATGTAATTGTTTCTTCAGTTAATCTTTTCACATCAAACCACTCTGTATGATGAATTTGAGAAAACAAATGTCGGACCATTCTATTGCTCTGTTATTATTAGCCAAGCCCTAGGATGAAGTACAGAGTTGTGTGTGTGTTTGTGACGTTCAAATTTACATCACTGTGTTCTTCTCATATAGCATTAAGGCATGAACTATAATGTGCCGCGCTGCACACAACTTGTGCATGAGTGTGTGTAATGAGTGTATTAATGTATGTAAACATTTTTTCTGTATGTGCGTTAATCTGTGCCTCACCCATTCGTGCGTAATGTTATGTCTGTGGCTGTTGACAAAAGGCCTAGTGTAATGCGAAAATAAGCAGCTGGTAATTGGGCCACTCGGGGGTCCACTGCACGGCTGCTTATTGTAAATAGCGTGGGTTTGTTTGCCTTGGAGGGGGTGTGTCTGAGCATGTGAATCAGCTTGCTTGTCTTAACCTCTCCTGTGCTGTGTTCTCTGTCTCTCCGCAGGTATCTGTGTTGTGACACTCAGACGGAGATGAGAGAGTGGTTTGCTACGTTTCTCAGCATACAGGTTTGTCCACCTTGTCCTTCCCCTGCAGCTGTAGTTCTCTTTGGTCTTAGAAGGCCTCCAATGCCGTTTCTGCTCTCAGGAAAAGTTCATTCGTTCCTAAACAAATTTAAGGTGTCTTTACAATGTAACGCATCAGTTGCTTTACGTCAGCTATCGGATAGAGGATGGACTACAGTCCACCAGCACAGCAGTGTAAAGCCCCTTTAAATTTGTTTATGAACTAATTCACCATACCTTGGTGTGTAAAATTAAGTAAGAGGTTTAAATAAAGTGAATAGTGGGTGTCTTCCTATCCACTGATGTACGGCGCTCTGGATAAGAGGGTCTGCTAAATGCAGTAAACGTAAAATCTCTCTCCCTCAGAACGCAGGGTTGCTCTGGCCGACGGAGTGGGTGAAGTCTCGGGCTGCAAGTCGCTCAATTCCACTGGACACTCGCCTCGGTAACGTCTCTCTCATTCCTCTCCGAGGCAGCGAGAACGAGATGAGGAATAGCGTGGCTGCTTTCACTGCCGATCACCTCTATGTGAGTTTTAACAGCCAATCAGTACAGCCCCTGGACAACCACACAGCCAATGGCAGCCACATTAGACACCAGACGTGTCTTGGCTGATTGACTCCATTCAGAGCAGCGGGAGAAATTTTATCTTTAGCTGAGCTATTTCTTTCAAAACGGCAGTCTCACCACCCACACACCGTGTCAGGTCTGTCAAGGTCCTGACAGTAAGATGAGTGCTATTGTTACCTATGAATAGAACGAGACATTATTACAGTGTGAGACTGTTGCCCATTTTCACCCCATGGCTGTGTGATTACCCATGAGCCTTCACTCTTGTGATTCACTGTAAAAACACTTCACTTGCAGCCCTCTGTGCACTATTAAGTGTTTATTACAGGCAAATGTGTGGGAGCTGCCAGTGAAGTATTGCTGTACTTTTGATTTATCTGAATTAAAACAGATTTGTGGGGATTTTTGGTCTGTTAGTGTTATGATGCACAGTAATAATCAAAAGTCTTGGTTTTTGTTAAGCAGCCATGGAAAAAATAAAAGACCACTTTTCCCTTTTTTCTGTTCGCTGTTTGTACAATTTGCGGCTGTGTGTGTGTATGTAAAATGCACAGGCTGCTATTCTTTAATGAACTACTGCAGTGTGAGAAACGCCTCCATATGTGTTGAGTGCAGTAGTGTTTGTAGAGCAGCTTTTCTATGTGCTTTATTCCAGCAGCTTCACTCCTGATTCAGTTTCTGATGGGATGAAACAGAGTCACACATGCACTCCCTGTGCTCGTAATGTTACTATTTTAATTGTTGCAGTTAAAAAATAATGTATGAGTGTTGTGTAGTTTAACATTTCCAAGTTATAATAAATTATTCAAATGTATTACTTTTTTAATTTTCTCCAAACATTTTTTTGTTTGGAATGCACATTTTACACAGACACACTCCCAAATTAAAAAAGCAATAACCAGAAAAAAAATTCTCTTATTTCTCTCATTGGTCTCTTATTTTTTCCATGGCTATATGTGTGCAAATGTTTGGGTGCCCTGAGCAAATTGTGCTTTGTTGCTTTTCTGAGTGTAACTACGTAATATTTTCCTCTATCATAATTTATGTTGTGCACTGAGAAGGGCATAAAATGACTTCTGAAGTTTTGTAATATTGTTACCCAGCCCTCTAACCTTCAACTGCTTTCAATATATGGGTGTCAAATGCGCAATGTGTGGTCGTGAACAGTGACCTAATTTGAGCTGGGTAACTACCCCTGACAGGAGCTCAAATGAATCCCCTAAACAGACATTTAAAACATTTTTTTTATGATTCGGAAATACCAGAAAGACAAGCTACATTCCATTATCTTCTGTGCAAGATGGCAGACAGCAGCTCCATTGAAAGTGAATAGCAGAGATGCTCTGAGGGTGTGGATGCTGCTGTATACTTAGTTTGTTGTTACCTTAGCCAACACTTATTGGTTACAGCAAGTCAGACACTGCCTTATTTTGCATATGCAGTGTGCGTATCATCAACTGTATGTATGTGTGTGCTTTGTAGTCTACTAGTAAACCCAGACTTAAATTAGAAGCTGCTAGCAGACTAATTCTGCCAGTGTTAATACTGGAGGATGTTTATTTTTTGTTAGTTATGAAGTTTTTTGTTAGTCAAGTAAGTTTGTACCATGATTGTGTAGTTGTTATGCTAAAAGCTTAGTGAAGAGGTCACTGTAACTTAGGTGCACTTAAGTGCCAAAACCCGACAGGTATGACCATTTTTGATATCAAGATAGAATTCAAACGATTCAGATTTCTTTCTGGCTCTGTAATGAACTTTTTCCACTCTGGATTCTTGGTGCTTTTTACAAAATCTGAATCAAGAACTGGATATTCCAGTCAGTTGTGTGTTTTTACAGCTAAACCTTCAGTAAATTGAAACTCAAATCCCAATTTCATTTACATCATTGGCTTTTACCGAAAGCAACTTCCAGTTTTTGTGTCTCACAAATGGGGGCGAATGTAGTGTTAGAAATCTTGCCCAAACACTCTTATTGGTGTTGTATGGTAGGAACTGATTACATCCTTCTGCTTGGATGACAGCAATGTTACCCACTATACTACACCACACCAACCACAGACTGTCGATGCTCTCCACAAAGTAAGCAGGTGTGTTAGGTTTGATGCAGGGACTGTCAATCAAAAGGTGAATAAGCAGTCTGCTGGGATTGTTTTAATTGGACATTGTTGGAATGTTACTGAAATGAATGGAGTAGATTAATTAAGTCGTTAGTTTTGACCAAACTTAATGTTTGATGTGTGATGTGTTCTCTGTACAAGATGTGTTAATGGACTTTATCTGGGAAATGTACTAAAACATGGCTTTTGCATAGTACTGTAAGGGTATAAGAGGTGCATTGGTGACAAGGGGCAAATGTTACTGTGATAACAAAATTATTTTATATACTGATATAGTCATACTTTCATCATCTGCCTGTCTGTTAACAACGTTCTGATTCAAAAACAAAGTTTTAATATGTTTATTTGTATATATCACTTGCACTACTCTGGTTATAAAACCCTCATTTATTTTTGTTTGTTTGTTTGTTTATATGTAGAATTAATGGCTCGGTTTCCCGGACAGGGATTAAGCCTAGTCCTGGATTATGTAGTGCTGTGAATAGAGATTTTCCATTGAAAAGGAAAGGGTAGTCCAAGACTAGACTTAATTCCTTCAACTAGTTTTTTATAACATTTGTTTTTGCATTTCTAGTTTTAGCTGCGTTGTTTTTTTACTGTATATATTTGAACTGGTTTGAATACATGCTAAAATGCTCCAGCATACTTTCAAGCAACAAAGATCTGTTTAAACATCTAGAGAATTGGGAAGGTGAATGTGTAATGTTTTCTCCTAAATCTGTTTGTTTCTCCACCAGCAATTGGGAAATCTATGACCACAGAGTAAACATGTCAGGTAAGAGGCTGTGGCATCTACATATGAGCTTTTCTTAAAAAGCTTTTCTTATTACTTTTAGTGTCATCTGAAAATTAGTTGTCAAGTTAGTGTTGTGCCTCTGTACAGTGCATTTCCATCACATAAGTATTTAAATGAAATTATATATTTAATTGAAAGTCCGGTAAGAAGAGGCACATGCTTGGAAAAAAATATAAAAAGAAAAAGAAAAAAAGATTTTTGTAAAACAAGACAGTATATTTTCACGTCTTTTGAGCAAGGGTAGCAGAGCACAGACGCAGTTTTCATAGTTTTCCAGGCTTTATTTTCAAACACAAAGAGAAGAACTCAAAAAGGCTTAAGGGCCAAACACACAAAGAACACCTAACACTTACAGGTAGGTGAAGTAAGGGGTGCAGGAGGGTGGTCCGACACACGGGTATGAACAAAGGCCCTTTAAATACACAGACCAGAACCAATGAGAACCGATAATCACTAAAGACAAACACTAGACAGCTGACTACAAACTGGCCTCAGACACAGTAACACACTGTTTCAAACTATAAGTCATGGCACTTAAACAATGGCGGCCTCTAGCCATTTACGTTACATATACAAAGTATCTATGTTAAGTTTATATATAATGTTCATTGGGGTTTCCAAGTGAGTGCTTGAATGCTCATTCCCAATATGACCCTTAAAATTATATTAAGGGTCATAATTTTAAGCTTTCCTTCACTTAAAGTCATTAGTTTAATCAAAAACATTAAAATATTGTTCAAAATAAATAAGAAGAAATATATTTTTGAGTAACAAATAGCTTTACAAATTTAAAAAGCCTTTTTATGGTGGAAGATGTGCTGTGAGAGTCTGGCTGGGTTTAATTTCATGATGTAAAATCTTAATAATTGTTGTTTAGCATTACTGAATGGACTTTAGTGTTGTCCATTTATGTTGTACATGACACAGCTAGCAGGCTATCTCCATCTCTGAACCTGCTTCATCACCTGAATGTCATTTAGCTCTTTCATTCAACTCTTTCATTTTGGAATAATTGCAATTTCTAAGGTGTGATGACACTATAGTGTGAAATATTTATATTTTGGTACATTTTGGACATTTGTGCATTTCTCTCTCTACAGCTCGGGCAACGGAATATCTGAGGGTGGTTTTTCTTCAGCAGTTCATGGCCAAGCTTTTTTACGTCATTCCAGTTCATATGGTCCAGCTGGACCTCGAGCATCTTGACGCAGGGACTATGGGAAGCATGGAGGTCCACATACAGTTAACTCATCTACCTGGAATACGTTTTTGTCCCACAGTGACCCACTTGTTTCACTCTAGATATTGTTTCCTGGAATCGTTTAGTCGTATTCAAAACCTGGACTATTGCTTGTCACATTTGGGATGTGGTTTACCCTGTCAGTTCTTTCAAGAAGGGTAACATGTTCTAGGAAGGTTTACTGGACCTGAGAATCATGGATTTTGATCCATCGGACAGTTCTACATAATTCAAGAAAAAACGGTAGATAGGGCTGCATGATATAAGCAGAATACTACAGTAAAGTAGAATTCTACTGTAACTCGATGTTTAAAGCATAAATAATGTACGAATTCAATGAAATGGAAAAGCAAACGGGAGTTAAAAAAGCAAAAAAACCCACAAAACAAAACTATTTTAAATCGAATCTGGAGGCCATGATAATGGTTGCCAAGCGATACATAATGCATCCTATTGCACTGTGTTCATATTTAATGGAACAAAACACGTGGGGTTGGATTACAAAGAGTAGCTGCAGGACTCAAGTGGAGCTGTTACTAATCATTAACATCTTAACACACATGTGCGGACCTGACGCACCGACACAGCCACTTCACATTCAGACTTCGCTTAGAGACACACACACACACACACACATCCTCGCACCAACACTTGCTTATCCCTTCCCCAAGCGCCGTCTCTCCAGATTAATGTTTAGATTTATAACATTTTATTAAATTATTTATTTTGATCCTCTTTTGTTGCGGATGGTCAGCTCCTATCACATCCTGTCCGGTATCGCAGAAGGCGCGAATCACAGGTTCTGAAAGACTTTAAGTGTATTATAGAGAGTATTTGTGTTTATTGTGTGTGTGTGTATTTTGTGTGTGTGTGTGTGAGAGAGAGAGAGAGAGATGGCTTTTGTTTGTCTTGTTTCTATGAATTGTTTCTGTAATTAAGCAGGACTAATTGATTGAAATTTATTTACTGATTAAATGAAAGGAATTATGATTATTTAGTCTAACAATGCTTTCAGAATGAGCCCGGTAGGAGGAAGCAATGGAGCCGTTCATCTGTGATCCATGTGTTTATAAACGTCTACCAGTAATAGGGTTATGAAGGAATACTTTGGTTCACAGTTTCCCAGTGGGATTCACATCGCTGCCATTTTGGCCAGTCCCTTTGAAGTTCGCCATGTTGGTTCACCAGTCAAAACTATAAGCTGTTATGAGGCGATTCTTGTGGAGTTACTTTCTGCTGGGCAGCACCTGTTTAAGGTAGCTTTAATTGGAGTGTAAGCTAAGCCCTATTCGAATATTTGTTTTCCATAGGAATGTCATTTTACCACAGGATGGATGATTGGCTTATGACCACTGACATGGGACACGGTAGCATGTTTCGATGGGTTAAAGTCACGTGGTGTGATTAATCCGCGTTCTTTTTTTTAACGCGTTATTTTTTCTGTGATTAAATGGTAGAAATTAACGTGTTAATTCGACACCCCTAATATAAACCATTATTTTTATTTGCGCATTATTTTATTGACTTTAACCATCAACCTTACAAAGAACATTACAAAGAACATTATAATTTTATTCAAGAACGGATGATGGAGAAACGTCGCCAGAGAGCTTTCGAAGGTGAATATAAATCATAATAGATAATAAGTCAGATAATACATCCCAAGATGATCAATAGATTTACGACTACATATGCTTAGGTCATTAGTGTCACGGAAGGATCTTCCCTGCTGTTCCGCTGGGTCCAGTTAGCTGGCCTGTATGTAGCGCTGTATGTAACACAACTGAGATGCTGTGAGATTTTAACCTCTTTCCCTTCACCCTCATGTATATTTTACTGTGTTTATGTTTTGTTTGGTTTTTATATGTGTCACAGGACTCAAAAATGTTTGATGGGTCAGTGTTTAACCTGTACAGATTTACAAGTGCTTAATCTGTCTGTGGATATTAATTTGGTAGGAAGACATTAAATGATCAAGATTCCTTCTTTGTGTCTTTTGTTTTTGAACCACTGATGGATAGTTTGCAGAGAATGTATTTTGAATGTGAACACCAGAATGTATGTTTTACTTCCCAGTCCTGTTTTGCAGCATGTACAAAAACCCCCATCAAATCCAACTGGCTGAGGGACTCTGACATAACTGGTTAGACATAATGACACTTAAAAGGCTTTTTCCTACTAGTGTCAGCTGACAGAAGTGAAAGTCGACATAAAGCAGCATTATTGGCAACTGCTGGAGGAAGCCTGCATAAAATTGGGGTTTATGTCAGGTGTCATAAAAGGCTTTTATGAGCTTCATGTAGCCTTATGAAAGCTGCCCTCCGATAAAGTGGTGCCAAAGTAAAGTCCGCATTTGTTATTGGACTCTGTGGGCATGATAAATATACACTGTTGTTCAAAAGTCAGGGGTCACTTTTCATTGAAAAAAACACAAGGGCCTGGTTACTGTCCACTCCTGTGGATGGCACTGATAATTGCAAGGCACTGTAGTTGGTCCCACAGGACTGGTGGCCTCTTCTAACTAAACTGTAAAAAGTTGTTAAAAATGAAAAATAAGGGACAAAAACAGATTTGAAAAAAAAAAAGCATCTGATATATAAGGTTATTGTTAACTGGGGCATTTTAGTTTCTCTGTTAGAGGTGGGTTAGTTGAAAGACTAGCAAAGACAGTTCCAAGGGGATTTTACAGAGGTGCCTGAAAGTCTGTGGACAAAGTCTGCACAAAAAATTAAACTCCATCGGATTTCTTTAAAGATAGATAAAGGAAACCCAATTTAACAAATGATGCAAAAATATTACATTTGGTCAGTTATTTAAAAAATTACAGATAAGTGAGTGGCAAGCGTATGTTACCCTAATGCTTTGTGGATGAATGACACCAAAATAGAACTCTGTGGTTTAAATGAGAAAACACTGCATTGTAGCATACAAATCCTGTCTGTGAATCCTTGCCATCATTCATTTAACCATGAATCAATAGGTTATTCAGTAAGACCACCAGCCCAAACGCCCTACCAAAGAATACTTAAGAAGAAGAAAGACAATGGTCCGGAATGGAAATCAAGGTGACCTTAACCAAATAGAAATGTTTTTGAAGGACATGAAGCGAACAGTTCATGTGAGGATATCCACCAACATCCCAGAGTTGATACTGTTCTATTTGGAGCAACTGACTAAAATTCCTCCAAGCCGACATGCAGGACTGATCAGTTTACAGGAATATTTACATGCAGGTGTTGCTGCATAAGGAGTTACCAGATACCTCAGAGATCTGTAATATTGGATCCTTTCCCTCAGAAATATATAACCAAATGTAAATTTCTGTCTCATTTCTTTAACTGGGTTCTACTTTTGAAACTTGTGAGAACATCTGAGGATGTTTGAGCTCATATTCATGCAGAAAGGGTTTCACAAAGCACCTATATAATATCCCTTTGAAGCACCGCTATAATATGCCTTTGGAACTGTCCTTGCTAGTCTGAACGTGATCACACACGCAAGTTAGTGGTCGTAGTGTCGTTGCTGTGATGACAAACTGCATCTTGTGTCATCGGGGCTGATGGTACGTTCTGATCCACGTAGCTGCTATGCACTGATTGCCATCAACATTCCAGAATCCACCCTCATCTCTCCCTGTAATCAGGAGAGCAGGGGAGCATCTGCTCTTTAGGAACATCCTGTCTGCATTTCCACTCATCAAAAACAGATTTCAGGGGGGTGGAGACCCAGGACGACTTTAGGGCAGTTTCACAATTCACAGCGTCTTCCTTACTTCAGTTGCTCCCTTGCTCCAGCATCCTTGTGCCCTTTCTCTCCTTTTGTAACTTTGATTCCCTCCCCGAGATTTGGTATTAAAAGGGGTAACCATTAGAGGTTAACCATCTTTCAGGCCTCATGACCATCCACCGCTCGCTAATGGACACTATGGCTACTCTCCCTCGTTTAGCATTCATGTGCTTTCTCTTATGGCTATTTCTCTGTTCTCTCACCCATCTGTCCTCTGATCCCTCACACTTCCTCTCCTACAGTGGGAAAGTAAGAAAAGTCAGGTCTCACTAAAGGGACAGTTGTCCAGTTTAATTCCACCCATTTTAATGGATTTCAACATAATGAGAAGAGCAATGTTGTGTGTACTTCTGACAAGTATCTTCCTATACCACTTTCTCTCTTTTCAGCTGTGGTGAATAGAACCAGAGGTCACTGTCCACAACCCAGGTGTAGCCAGCACTGTTTAAACCTACATGTGTCTTTGATGTTGTGAATAGTTGTGAATCTTAACAAAAATTATGTTCTTTGGGTTAATTTTTTCCTTATGATCTGCCTGTCCTCCTCCCCTCCAATAAAATTATTTAATATGTTTTATTATTTAATGTTTAATAGTTTTGTATAATGTTTTAAACTATAAATTAAACACAGAGGAAATAAAAATGCGTTCCAAATACACTAGAGGATACACATGGAAAATCAGAAGATAAAAACAATATATATGCTTTTGTTTAAGTAAAAGTAATACAAATACTACCGTAAAAATCCATGTGAATGCAGGACCCAGGGTTTCCCCAGTAGAGTATCTTTTACAGCAATATTTGTCTTCTTCTCATAGTGCCTCCTGGTGCTGTCTCTTCCACAGGTAAGCAACCCACACACCCCCATGGTGTAAAAGAAGTCATGCTTCATCACACCAGGCCACCATCATCCATTGCTCTGAGGTACAGTTCTGCCGCTTATATGCCTGTGTTTTCAGGCGCCCATGACCTTGTTTCCGGTTCACAGGTTGTCCTTGGAGCACTTTTGGTAGGTACTGACCACTGCATACTGAGAACACCCCACAGGACCTTCCATTTTAGAGATTCTCTGACCCAGTTGGCTAGCCATCACAATCTAGCCAGTGTCAAAGTGTCTCAGATGCTTACATTTGCCCATTTTCCTGCTTCCAATACATTGATTCCAAGAACTGCCTGTTCACTTGTGTAATATATCCCACACCTTGACAGGTGCCATTGTAATGTGATAATGTAATTCACTTCACCTGTCAGCGTAGTTAAAACCTGCATCTCAGTGGTGCCCACAAGTGGGTGTACAAAAAGTTCTGTATTTGTCAGAAATGATACTCTCTTGTAGCTCCACCTTGCTGTTCTGAGAATTGTCCAAAACCCAAATAACATCTTGCTGACAGCAGCCCTGTGGTCAGAAACTCAGCAGTGATATGTGGGGTAGACGGGGGAGGTGTGGGGAAACAGAGGATAAACGCTCCTATCTGGGCATTTGAATGATTCCGCTGTAATTAGTTTCTGTAGCAAAAGACCTTGTTTTGGCATCTCTCTCTCTCTCTCTCTTTCTCTCTCTCCTTCCCTCTTTCTTTCTTTAACAAGGTGCTGGACACATTCCTTAGAACTTTTGAAATGATAGGATCGTGCAGTTGCAGATTCGTCAACTATACATCTATGATGCGAATCTCTTGTTCCACCAAATCCAAATGGTACTCTGTTGGATTGGATTGCAACTGCAGAAGCTCAATTCATGAAGTTTAAGATGAACTGAGCTTTGTGGCATGATGTCTTATCCTGCTGGAAGTAGCTGTAAGATGGTCCTAAAAGAATGGACATAAACAACGCTAAGTTGGTACTAATTGGTCCAAAGTGGGCCCAGGAAACATCCCCTACACCATCACACCACCACCAGAAGCCTAAACCATCGATATAAGGCAGGATTCATCCATGCTTTGTCATTGTTTATGCCAAATTCTGACCCTACCATGCAAAAGACTCATCAGACTTGGCAATGTTTTTCCAATGTTCTATTGTCCAGTATGGAATTGTGTTGGTTTATGTTAATTAGATCTGATTGTTTCTCTTTCGTCAGTTATCTTAAATTACAGTTGTTTGTGTTACAACATGCCATCCCGAAGCCAAAGGTTAAGCCAGGCTCTATGTTGTTTTGGTAAATGACACAGGCGGATATTTCCCATTGGCCTGAGGGTTGTTTTGGTCAACTTGACCAACAATAATACGGCAAGCAGGAATGAGTAGACGGACCTTGCCTCTCAGAATGAGTGGGTGTGTAGATATATACGTATATGCTATGTGTATTTATGATATATTTATGCTATATATATATATTCCACAATAATTAGAGAATGCCACTACCATGAAGGGCTGTATTTGGTTTCTATTCTGTTTAGTGGTACATGTCAAAGTAACATCCACATGAATACAGGACCCAAGGTCCAGATGATCAAAATGCCTCTGCTGGCCTGACTTCTTCTCTTTGTGCATCCTGCTGCCATCTCTTTCCAAGGTAAGTGACAGACACACACACACACACAGCTGTTCACATGATTCATCTGATCAAGTCACCGCCTTCCATCACGCCCTAGTCCAGCGGTGGTCAGTGTAATGTTAGCTTTTCCAAAAAAAAAAAAACTAATAGAATGTTTTTCAGCCCATAGGAATGTGCTGTCAGAACAAAAAGTTATATAACAGATCAACTATCAAATGTATTTGATAATATTTTTGCATATTTTTGTATATCAAGTGCAAATTGGTAAATTAAAGAAATATTTTCCTTAGAAGAATAACGTTTATGTACGTGACTGAGTATGATCATTACAGCTATGAGTTCCAATGTAATTTGTCATAAATAGCAGTGTCAGTTATAATCTTCTCTTTTTTCCAATATCCAATTCAGATATTTCAGTCTGTATTGGACCAATACTGATACTGAGTATTGGATATAACATAGTGGCTCTCATGTTCTATTGCTTAAACGTTTCTTCTTTCTCCACACATATTTATCAAAGTCTGGTTTTATAGCAGGTCTGATCAGAGCTGTGATTTTACCTCTGTTCATTAATTTAAGTAGATTGTTTTTGAGATGCATTGTGTCCATGATAACTAATCTCTATATTTTTGACAATGCCTTTCCCCCTCCCTGCTCCATTATCTCAATTTCCAGCATTGTGTAAGTGCTGCTAGACACCAGTGCGGCTGAAATAACTTCTTTTCAAATGTCAGCTAGACAGAGGAGGGTGAAGGCAAGGCAAGATTACTTGTATAGCACATTTTCATGGACAGAATTTCAGTGTGCTTTACCATTAACAAATAGATACAAATGCAAAAATGAAATGTAAGCAATAAAATACACAATACGTTTATACAGAATAAAAATAGTACTTATGATAACTTAAAATAAATGAAGGTAAACATATTGGAGAAATATTTAGCCCCGAAAAAACGTGTCTTGGAGTAATATGCGAACTTCTCTTGGCTTTTGTTAGAACTAGCAGCAGCATTTTGAATGAGCTATAGTTGTCTAATGGTCTTTTTTGGGAAAACCAGTTAGAAAAGCATTGCAATATCCAGCTCTGCAGGATATAAATGCACGGGTGAGTTTGTCCAAGAAGAAGCATGCATAGCTAGAACTTCCCTGTGGGACTCCATATGGCATAGTGATTTTCTCTGATTTATATGTGTCAAGGGACAAATAATCCCTCACTTCCAGGTACATCCTTTAACTTCTGAGCATTGACCCTGAAACCCCAAACCAGTTTTCTAATCTGTCCAGCAGTATTTTATGATTAAACATCTAACAGTACTTTTATCAGAGCTGTTACTATGATGCGTAAGCCTGACTGAAAGTCGTTGAAGTAGCCATTTAAATTCAGTATAGCTGCTGATTTGGTTCAAGACTACTTTTTGAGTGGCCTTGCCTATGAATGGGAGGTTTGCAATAGACCTATATTTATTAAAAGTGCAGGTGTCCAGGTCTCTCATTTTCAGGATGGGTTTATTTGTGTGCATGGGCACGAGCCTGCAGTAGCATGTTTTCGACTTCTTGTCTCGTCTTCTGATTCTGATTCTGACTGATAACAGCAGTCTTTAATTATGCAGGAATCCCTGACAAAAAGAAATTTGTCAAAATTCTGCTTGAACCGGCCTGCAGCCTGACATAATTCTGTCCAAACCCAACTGTAGAGTGACAAAATTCCAACTTTACAAAATTCAGTTCCTGATTGAATGTATCTTTATAAAACTGTCATAGTTTTGTAAGAACGTGACTGTACTGTGACAACATTATTCCCAAACCTGCTTGTATTCTGATAGATGCAAATCCTGCCTTACCCTGACTGTACCCTGAAAAACTCTCCCCAAACCTGCCTGTGACCTGACAAAACTGTAGACTGTCAAAATTCAGCCTAAACCTAAACATACCCTGTCATGCTTGTTTTTTGTCATGTGTAACCTAATGTCGTTTAAGGAGAAATCTATGCGTTATGTTATAATAGAGTGACTGCTGGTCCAAGCTAAAATTCTTATTCCTCAAGCAAAGATTCTATTTACATCTGTGTAGTTCCAAACAGATTTTTAAGGAGTATTGGCATTTCAACCCTAGATGGCATTCTTTGATTTCAATTAACTTAATCACAAGCCCCTTTTCCCTTTCAGAATGACTTTTAGTTTGACACTCAGTCTTTGTTTCTCACTCACTTAGAACCCTTCTGCTCACACTCCTGAACTGTCATGCATGCACACACACACACACACACACACACAAAAGTGCCTCTTCAGACTGTAATTGTACTGTATTGTGGTGGTTCGTGACCACGTAGGTGGGAGAGAAGAGAAAGTATCACCCAGTGAGTCACCATAAAGCAAGTCTGCTTGGTTTTTGTGGTGGAAAGATTTTGCTCTCTACCTATACTCATGGCCTGATTGTATTGTTGAGGGATAGTTGGGGACAAAATCAGGTTTCCCCATTATGCCCAATTTAGTCAGTCTGTCAAGACATCTGATGTGTCTTGCTTTTTTAGTTTTGCCACAATGTTAACAAAGCTAACAAGTAATGGATGCTTCATTGCAACACTTAGCATTGTGAAACATTACACTGCATCACGGTATAGCAACTAGTCTTGCTTATGTAGCTTTGATGCCGCATGACATGCTGTTATCTTTAAAAATTGACTATGTGCAGATACATTTTCAGCCTTGCAGATAACCATTACTAATGTTAGCTACACAATTTATTTTTGTATTTTTTTATAGACCACAATATATCATGCAGTGCCAGAAACCACATAAACAAGTCTAATAGAGAAGACAGACAGGCTCCACTGCAAACTTTTTTTGGTCAAATTATTCTTTTGAGACCACTGTAATTCACATGCTTTTTGTACAGTGTGTCCTCATTATGTTGTTTAGATGATGTTTAGCAACACACCCACCCTTAGCCCCCAAAAACTGATAAAAATGTTTTGTGGTGTGACAGCTTTAGCCCCCCCAACCCCCCACCCCCATCCCACTCACCATCTGGGTCTTAATTGATTAATTAGAATGCTTATAATGGCCCCCAAAAAGAGGCCTTGTTAGCAGTCAGGAGTTGCCAAGGCACTCTGCAGTTTCCATGGTGACTCCAGGGAAACAGAGGGAGTTGGGGAGAGCTGGGGGCCCTAATGAGTCGTGCACTGGCGCTGACCTCCAGCTGGACTGAGAGGACAAACAGCCTCTCTCACCTTTTGACAGCCAATCACTTGCATGGTACTATCAGATGAGCAGGATGCTTGAGCGTCCAGCTCTATCAGATTGAAGCACCTGAGCATTCTGGCACACTTAGAAAAACTGAATTTTCCTTTTATTTGTTTAATAAAGGGATTCGATATACAATGTTTGTATTATTTTCATATATAGACCATGTGGACTATGGTGTACAGAAATGTTTTTTATAATATGGACCCTGGAGAGAATGACAACACACTGCTTAACAAATCACAAGGAAAGTGAGATAATGGCTGGACAAATACCTGCACACACAGATATCCTGCCCTTCCAGCTGTCACCCCGAATTTGAGAGTGAGAGAGTGAGATATGGATAGAGGTATAGGGGACAAGAGATGGAGAAAATCTCCCCACTGGCGTTGTCTGTGAGTGCAGATATAGACAACTCTCACGGTTATGTAAGTTGTTTATTTACAGACTTCATCACTTCACATGGCAAAAACAATCCCAGCCAGCCCCCCCAGCTGTTGACGCAGCGCCTTTGTAACAGTTTGTTCTACACCTCATGCTGAGATGAAGAGAACCTTCATCACCATACTGCACGTTGAGACTCTATGCAGCTAAACACACATCACTCCTGTGAGCATTTTAAAGGAATGATTTGGAGTAATCAGATGGACCCTACAGTCCCTTCACCCCAAATGTCATCTATCAGCAAATACATTCTTGGTTTGCTTCTTTAATTTTGTGCTGGTGCTATTAGGCTAATGTAGCCAACAAGTACAGGTGGTGGTGGCCTAGTGGGTTGGATACTTGCCTCTGGACCAAGAGGTCATGGGTTTAAATTCCTACCTTCAGCATACTACTGCTGGCTTACTGAGCAAGACCTTTAACCCCAAATTGCTCCAGGGAGACTGCCCCCTGTAGTTACGAAATGTAAGTAAATAAACGCGTCTGCTAAATGCCGTAAATGTAAGTACATTAGCATGTATGGTTCCTTAGAACTGGAGTCACACTGCTAAAAAATATAATTTAATTTTTATCACTATTAGATTCTAGATTGTGAAGCTTGAAAAAGAGGTTGCATTTTCTGCCAATGTAGCAAGATAGTCATCTCAAATGAAAAATGTGTTTATTTTCTAAGTGCAAATGAAAGTGGATAATATGCCTGGAACTGGAAATATGAAGCATTTCTACACATTTTAACACACAATTTCCATTTATTTAATGTAAAAAAACCCTAAAGCTAAAGTGGTCATTTGTCATGCATGAACACACCACAGAACACCATAGCACACAATGTGAACAGTGTGAAATTATACTCATTTTACTCATTCATTGAAGTGAAGCAGTGGATATCAAGTGCTCAAGTGTATCATTCAGTGGTGCCACTGGCAGTCCTGGAATTCAAACCATCAACCCTCTGATCATAAGGGCAAGGCCTTAACCACCTTGCCCGAAAAACTTTGATCACAGCTGGAACTGAACCGGCACCCTTTTGACTCTCTTTACACAGTGTGCTGCATTTCACTGCTTACCCATAGAGGGATGTGTAAACAATGATTTGGACAGTCATTCCACTTGCAATTAAGGTGTTTAGTTATTTCAAACATCTAGACTGCGTACTGACATTGGTTACCTGGTAACCAATCATATACCTCCAAAACTCTTTTTCATTTCGGCAACAGACTTGATGTTGATGAGCCAAGTGAACAATGTTGCAGTTAAATTTATGTTACCTCTACCTCTTATCCCCTCCACCTTGAAATGTCTCCGCACCTGTTTTCTCTGAATTTGATTCACGTAGTGCATTTAAAGTCACTTGCATCCAAGAAGAAGACGAATGGAGGACAGCTTTCATCGCAACTAATGGGCATGATGAGTACTTTATGGTGCCAGTTAAACTCATTAATGCCCCCTGTGTCTTTCAGTCTTTTATGGACAAGATCTTTAGGAAGATAATAGACCAATTTGTAAGCAATCAGTTATTTGCTAAGGGTGAGAAATGTAGCTTCCATCAATCTACCATCTCATTCTTTGGCCATGTCTTTGGTGCCAGTTTTATTAGCATGACGGGACATAAGACCCATGGTGTTAAAGATTGGCCCACTCCCACCAGAGTCAAAGACCTTCTGCATTTTCTAGGCTTCACCAATTACTATTGTAGATTCATTAAGTACTTTAACCAAGGGGCCACCCCCTTAACTGCCCTACTCGGGCAACAAGAAAGACAATTACTGTGGTTTCCACAGTAGGTTGGAGAGAAGAGAAAGTATCACCCAGTTCATCATAAAGCAGGTCTGCTGCGTTTCTGTGGTGGAAAGATTTGCTTTTCCTATACTCATGGTCTGATTTTCTAAACTCAAAGACTTCTGTTTGGCTTCTGTCTCACAAGAACCTAACACTGACCTACCATTTGAGGAAGTAGACGTGCCCATGGTAGAAGTTGAATTCTCCCCACCAAGTTCCATCCATATGCTTTCTTCTTAAAGAAACTTCCACACAACTACAACACAGGAGATCTAGAGTTAGCTATTAGGTTGGCTTTAGAAGATGCAGTTGCAAAATGAAACCAAATTAACATGGAAAAAAATTTAAATCCAAAGAGCCACCAACTAAAAGAAAATTAAACAAAAAAAAACTTTTTTTTTGCTTTGGTATGATTTATCAAAATCAACCATCACTCAGTTAAACCAACTTAAAAAAAAACAATATGGAAGCTCTTAATTTAGTAATGATATGCAACAAATGTAGAGACAAAACAGCACCAGAGGAGAACTGCTAAATGCACAGCTCAACCATGCATAAGAGCAAAGTGAAAAGGGGAGGAGGGGTGATCATATTAGCGATTATCAGGCTGAAAGCTAAAAGACAAATATGATAGGCCAGCCTACCTCAACCCAGCATATAACTGGCCATGGCAAGCTAATGCAATTTCATGAATGTAGAAAGAAATTGAGTTATACTGCACAGAAAGAAACCGGGGAACGATTTAAGTGCTGATAACGCTACACCAAGCATTCACTGCAAAGAGAAAACTAAGATTACATACCGATGAATGCTGAAAGGTAAAGGCCCAGCTTTCCAGTGGATTAAAGGTTAGTAAAATCTGGTCTCGGATACTAACGATTAACCAAAAAACTAGATTAGCCAAGACACAATTAAAGAAAAGTAAAGTGACCCCTGTGTTCACACATAGCGCACAGTTTGAAATTCTTTCTCTGCATTTAACCAATTCACCAAGTGAAGCAGTGGGCTGCCACCAACAAGGGGTACGCAGGGAGCAGTATTAAAACACAATAAAGTTGGTTCAGTAAAAGAAAATAATAAAATGTAGGCCTGCCTCCAAGTCAGGTTAACAATTCTGATGATGCTTAAATAAAACAGCTGCTCCAAACTATGGACTACGTTATTCCATACCAAGTTCCTGGGAAGAGAACAGAGGCGGACAAAGTACCTAACTTTATTACTTCAGTGAAAGTACAGATACCACTAATGTTACTCCAATACAAGTGAAAGTCATGCAGTCAATTTTCACTTAAGTAAAAGTACTGAAGTACTTGCTTCCAAAAATACTAAAGTATTAAAAGTACATATTTCACTGCATTGTTGATTTACTGCCACCACACTTACAAAACCTAATGCATCTAACT
>JBBPCY010093341.1:0-22062 GCA_037974405.1 Brachyalestes nurse
AGTTTCTAATGTGTGTAGAGGCTGAACAGTGGACACTACTGGTGTAAAGGCCTGTGTGTTGTGTGTGAGGATGAAGACTCAGAAATTCATAAATTGTGTGTTTTTCTCCCTTTTCTTACCTCAGGCACTCTTCAGTGGAATGATGACAACTGCAACATACCAAAGCCATTTGTTTGTGCCATGAAATAAAGAAAAACTCATTCAGATCTGTCTACAGAGATCTCCAAAAATAAACAAATGAGAAAAGATTCATTAAAAAGCATGTTTTTGTTTTTTGTTGTCTTTGTAATATATATATACAGGGCTCCAGATGGCGACTAAAATGGTCACCAATGCAACTAGATTTTTTATTTTGTGACTGTTTTTTTTTTGTATTTAATTCGCTCAATACCCAAGTCTGCTGTTTCTACTACTCTGTCACGTGATTAGTTCTGGAAATTTAAGCTCTTTTTAATGAGTCGGATCATTTGCATCAGATCACTAAAAAGATCTGGCTCTTTTGTCTTCCAAATGCATAGACATATAGGGCAGACTCGGATTCACTGTTCCCAGGTCACACGATACGGCAGCGCATGGCCATACTGCGAGTATACACATTCAGACTACTTGACAAAAAATGCAACCATTTTATTGTATACACATGGGCTTAAGAAATAATATAAACAGGACTGGATCTAAAAACTGTCACAGCTTTTTGTCCTCTCAGAAGGAAGCATTAATGTTTTAATGACAGCAAGTGGTAGCTTTGACCATAATGATGCCAGTTCAGCATCTGTTACCAAAATAGCATGGCACACAGGACGGCTTTCTCAAAATGTGTTGAATGACATACATTAGTAAGGCTGAACAACTTTTGATTAGTTGTTAGTTTGATTCGTTTTGATTAGCCACTATAAAGTCCTGTATTATATTGCTTACGTTTAGCCAAAACGTTGTTTCGAGGCTTGAACACAGGAATGCATAGCTTTGCTAGCTTAGCCTGGCTTAGCTAAGGTTAAGGTTTATAAAACAGGATATTAAAATGGCCAAATATTTTCAGAACAAATGCTCAGCCTTACCTATGAAATGTAATCCCTTGAGATCTGGTTTGAAGCGTACAGCGGTTTACACAGCCCCATGTAGAACATGCATGAAGCATCTTTATCCACTACTCCACAGCAGTGCCTCGCCTATAATGGCGGCGACGTTGACATACGATGCAGCTGGTCACTAGTCTAGTAATATTTTATGTCTGTGGTCAGTCTAGTAATATTCTATGTAGACAATCTATGGTCAAAGTTACTCTGCAGTCAAAGAACTGACTCGCTCGCGACCGACACATCTCTATCGAGAGCAGTGCTGACAAATTGAGTTATGTTTGAAACGATTCGCACGACCTGGCAACCTGTAGCGGAGCACATTCTAAAATATAGGAAAAATAAACATTAACTATATGACAAATAGTGTTTTACTTTGACAACAATTTAGTCCATGTCGTGATTTCTTGTTTGGTTTTTAACGCTGTTTACATGGGGTATAACTGGAGACAAAAGGTTTTTATTTTGTCTGGAGCCCTGCAAATATATATATATATATACATATATATATGTATTCGTCCCGAACCGTCACGGTGCATGGGTCATGATGCCGTATGGAGAATACACGGTACGACGGAGAAGACGTGATTAAAGTAAAGCGGAAGTCAATTTACAAGCATTCGAGTGGCGAAAAGCACTCGCGAACGGAGCGGCCATGGAAAGACTACACATACACCCCTGAAAGACTACATATCCCGTGAGCCCAAAACTGAGGTACGTACCGAACTGTGACATATGTGTACCGTTACACCCCAAATATATATATATATACAGTGTTGGGGAGTAATGGAATACATGTACCGGTGTTAGATGACAAATTATGAGTAACTGTATTCCGTTACAGTTACCGTTAAAATAGGTGACAATCAGATTACAGTTACTTGAAATGAGTGGATTACACGGCGGTATTTTTCTGTTCCATGTTAGGCTTTCAACCCGAAGCTGTCGCCACAGACAGGTTTTTTCAATATATTTTTTAAATTACCGTAACTCTGGAACCTTTCACGGAATCAAAAAAAAAATTCCAACGGTTTCCGAAAGCAGAGAAGCTGCGCTTTTCAGTGATACTAGAGTCATTACAGTAGTCATTTTATGGATCTTTTCATACGAGGCTGTAGCCGGCCAGGGAAGCATTTTTCGGGCTTACTCGCCTGGATGATTATGCCTGGTTCTCCTCATGCCACTTATCCAAAATTATCCAAAATTATCCAAATCTATCATACTTTTCCTCTGTTTTGCAATCATTATCCATTAATTTTCCAGCTCTGGTTCTTTTCTCAAGAAACCTGAGCTGGATCAGTTATCACTATTCAAATACTGTACTGTACTGTACTTAAACCCTGTTTTCTACTCAAAAGTAGTGTTACGTTAGTGTTAAAACATTAATATTACAGTAAAGAGTGGTTATGTGTGGCAAAGTGTTCTTCTAACCATTTCCAGACCTCTTTCCTAATGGAAGTCCAATATTCATTTTAGTTACAATCAGATACCTGGTTTGGCTCATTTTACTTCATTAGATTAAATTAGGTTGCTGCTTATGGAATTTTATAAATCCACACAATGACTGGAGGCAATGAGCAGAAATCTGAAACCAAACCTGTGTCCTTCTAACCAGCTCCTTTTAGAAAAAAAGGAAATATTGATAGTTTTTTACTGCTTTACTATTCGTTTGAGTTTATTGTAGTGTTCACTTGTGTTTTTGCTGGCAGAAAGAAATCCACTGCTGATATAAACAGATTCAAACAATTTTCATAGGTGCCTAAGACTTTTGCACAGTACTGTACATACATATTTCAAATCTTCCTTTTCTTGCTAAAGTGATTGAAAGTAAAGTGGCCCCTTATAGTCAGGTGTGAAAACACCATAGTGTGAACAATGTGAAATTATCTGTATTTAACCCATGTGAAGCAGTGGGCAGCCACCAATGAGATTTGCCCAGGGAACAGTGTGTGGGGTAGTATCTTGCTCAAGGGTACCTCAGTGATGACACGCAGGACTCAAACCCACAACCATTGCAGGGGCCATACCCTAACCATTAGGCCACCAGCTGCCCCAAAATGCATTGGCCCGTACAGGGATCCCATCTTTATTCTATTGGTGTCACTGACTTTTTCTCTTCAGTGGTTCAGGTCTTACACACAGATAGTAGTTTAACACACTAGATCCACACAAGTCCTCCACCTCTCCTATTATGGTGTCCCTCAGGGTTCAGTTCTTGGGCTGCTTCTCTTTCTATTCTACATCTTAGTCAGATTATCTGTAGTCATGGCCTTAACGCTCACTCTTATGATATTCAGTCATATTTCAAAACTCACTCCCATATAGGCTCTCCTCCTAGTACACTAACAAGACTATCTCAGAATTAAAGTTTTGGATGGAGGATAACTTTCTCAAATTAAATACAGATGAAACTGATGTTCTACTTGTCAGTCCAGAATGTTTCCAGTTTTTCTATTAGAATTGACAATGTGCTTGTTAAGTCCTGTTCTGCTCTCAGAAATATTGGTGTACTATTCATTAAGTAATGAACCATTACTTAATTTTGATCTCTGTATCAAGACCCTAACCAAAATTGCTTTCTTTCACTTTGGGATTGTTTATTATTATTACCTTGCTCAAGGATGCCTCAGAGGTGCTTAGTGGTCTTGGGAATTGAACCCAAGACTTCCTGATCGCAAAGCGAACATCTTTACCAATAATATTTATTTTTATTATTATTATTATTATTATTATTATTATTATTGTGCTATTATTGTGCTTTTAGGTTTACTCTGCCTCTGGTCTTTCACAAGTCAGGATATGTATAAAGAAAGTAATAATAATTAAAGAGAAGAGAACTTGTATTTAGTTATTTCTCTCCCTGGTGAAAGCACAGAAACAGAGTCAAAAGTTAACTGAACTGAACTGAACTGAGACTTTATGTGTGTACATCAATGGATGTACATTAATTAACAAGTAAACGTGTCTGAATAACAACAACTCCTCTCTGTATTCACCTTCTGAGATTTTGTGCAATGTAGCATATTTGATTGTGTGATCTCCTGTTCTCCAGCAGAGCGCACTGTTTTACAAGAATTCTTCATCCTCCTCTTCCTCTCTCTGTTACAGGGCTTGTGTAGTGCCAGCAGCTGGTCAGTATATTTACCCACAGATATGCAGCACTCTTTGTCAGAACTGGGACAAATCAGTGTTTCAAAGCTGTAAAGGCCTCTGAATAGTGTCTGAGAAAGAGAGAAAAGGAGAAAGAAAGACATTGAGAGAGAGAGAGAGAGAGAGAGAGAATTGAATTGAATTGAATTGAAAAAGAAAACAGTAAATTAATAAATACATAAATAAAAATGCCTTCACCACTGAACGTTCATGAAACATGGAGCTGCTTCTTCTGTTAAACATTTTACACAAAAGAACTTCACAAGAGATTTTTTTCTCCCAGCAAACCTGTCCCAAAGCTCTCACTGACATTATGTTCCACTTCAAAGATATCAGAGATAAAAAAAATCCTCCACCTGCATAAGGACAAAAGCAGTTATAATAATAAAAATAAAGACGTTTCAGAGACTGGTGCTCAACCTGTTTTTACACAATAGAGAAAATGTCAAATTCAGTCTATTTTTTAAATTTAATATCTCACCATTAAGAAAACATCATTTAAAGTTTAAACTCAACAAGACAATTGAAAAAAAAGTCCAGATGCTTTATTCATAAAAAAATGAATAAAACGTTCTTGTTTTACTTATCTTGAATTCAGGTCTGGTTTTAGGTCAGTCTTGGTTTTGTTGCTGAACATTTTTACAAATGATTGAAAAGCGGCACCACCTACAATTCATAAGATTTATGCATGAGTTCAATAGAGCTTGTTGACCGTGTTAAGACCAAATTTTTGCTAACAGAATGTTTGGTTTGGTTTACTAAGGTAAATCATATTCTATTATTTTTGCACACATTGGCATGTTTTGCTTTCTGCAATGATGATCTGGAGAATTAAATGTCTCTTTAAACACTTAAGCCAAGAAGCTTGACCCCAAATCAGTAAAAACCTTTAGTGCACATGACTGTCCCAGGATCAGCTCTATCTTAATAACAAAGGTACATTGTTTGAAAACTTTGCAATATTAATATTACAGTTATAAAATCAGTTAATAATGACAATATCCCCTACATTGCATGTAAATTACAAGTGCAGATTAAGCTTGATCATACTTAAAAAGAATTTTTAGTTAACTCCTCCACTTACAGTTCAGTATATTCTGAGAAGCTAACAAGTGCTGTTAACTGGTGCTGTTTTCATTTAGAGGGAAGGTCTTTGGGGCAAGAGAAACAGTCACACTGGTAAGATTGTTCCTGTTTATATTATTATTATATGATATATTATTATTAGTAGTAGTAGGGTTTCTTAGCATCATGATCAGCGATTGACATAGGCGGTACGCAAGCAAGAACTGGCGTCTGTGGTACGACAAATGCGCATCAGTTTTCAGTCTTCACTGTGCAAATGTGTACCTAATTTGAGTAACTTCATACTGGATCTCTAGGTACCACCACTCAGGAAGGGAAAACCTTAAATAGAAAAATAATAATGACGTTCTAAAATATGGTTCCAGCCGGTCAGTGGAGCAGGTCTGATCTCAGCGCTGCTGTCTCTGCTTGCCCCGCCCCGCCCCCTCGACTTCACGGCCCGCCCCCTTGACTTCTAGGCCCGCCCCGCCACGAGACCCGTTCTCCAGTCCAGAGAGGAGAGATCTGCCCCTGTGGTCCAGGATAAACTTCTGGAGCTCCCTCACGATGCTGGGTTACAGTTACCATGTGCACATGGTAAAATTTTGAATTTGGGGGCGTACCAATTCATTAATGTAGGTACTCATGACAGTACTACAGCAAAAAAATTATGTCAACCCCTGATCATGATACAACATACTGTCCAGTAAAACACAGAGCATTTTTAAAGCATAAATCTAAACTTGTTCATTTAAATTGTATAGACATGGACTTAGATGTTTCAAATTCTTCAAATCCCATCTTACATGGACTGATGCTGAGGGGCACTAACAGCAAGGTGGAGAGTGCTGCATGCTTGAATGGTAGATTAAAGCTCGCTGCCAAGTAATTTCTTTCCTTCTTCCCCCATTCTAAGTTAAATGCGTAAAGCACCGGGGGAATCTTGCTTCAGTACACAACTATCAAAAAAACATATTTTTTAAACATATTTCTTTTTCAAACAAAAGAAATTCTTTTAATGTGACCTGACTAGGAAGCTATGACAACCTAAATAAGTGTTATCTGAATCCTCCCGGTCATCTTTATTCCAAACAAGCAAACAATCACAATGAGCTGTGACCTGTGAGACAGTCTGTCTCTGTGTGCAGGAATATGGTGCTGGAGTGGTGGATCAGAAATTAACCGTGAGGACTGAACCTAGAAAAGATGCAGGTAAAGAACACTGTCCAGAGATGAACTTGAGAGGTAAATATGTTCCTTTCACTATTGCTTGTGATTCTATTTTCATCAGTGGTTCAGATTTCATTGAAGTTTTGGTGTGTTCCAAGCAGCTTTGGTGTGTTAGGGGCCATTGTGGTGCGATTGTTAGCGCTGTCACCTCTCAGCCAGAAGATCCTGGGTTTGATTCCCAGACTGGGTTTCCTTCTACTGTCCAAAGACTGTGGAGATGCTAGACTGTCTCAATGTCCGAGTGTGTTTTGTCTGTGCTGTCCCAAGTGTTTCTCTGCCTTCTGCCATATGAGTGCTGTTAAGAGTAAGCAAATGGATGAATGGTCTGTGTTCAAATCTGAAAGGTAAATTAAACTTACATTTCCTTGGACATGTTCATACAATACAGTCCAAAACCTTTTTATGTTGTGATTTCTAGGAATTTGCAAGAACATCTCTACAAAATGGACAGATGGTCTGTGTGCAAATCTGAATGGGGAGTATATAGTTCCTTGCACATGTATATACAATACAGTCAGGGGAATTTTTAATTTGGGATTGCTAGGAAGCTATTCAGAGCTATTCAAGTTGTCCAGAATTATTCAACAGGCTGCTTATTTCTGTTATCGTGGTTCTGCCATCAAAGTTCATTTGTTCGTTTATTTAATTTCCAGTCAAAATTTTCAGTGGTAGAAAAAAACCTCAGAAAACATTCCTCTAAAATATGTACATAGATAGATGAGTAATATTCTGTGATATCAAGTATATCAAAATGTAATTACTATGCCCTTTAGCTCTTCCATCCTGCAAATCTTAAACCCAGCCAGTTCCAGCTGTGTCCTCCCAGCAAAAACTGCTCCCAAAGCTCTCACTGACATTATGTTCACCTTCAGAGAGATCAGAGATTAAATAAAAAATCCTCCCCTTGCATAAAGAAGAGGACCATAAATAAAGCTAAAAAATAAGCTCATTTTCAGACTTTTAATAAAAGAGTGAACATGGGACTCCTAACAACCGCGCAAAACCTGGTATCAAACCAAACTCTCCCTATCAGATAAACAGCATTTAATCTTTGAGATAGTGAGAGAGGAGAAAATCATGCTCCACTCTCTTCAGATCTGTGAACAGGCAACAGAAAAAAATGGAATGGATAAGAGTTAGACTTTTTTAATGACATAGTGCTTGTTTTTATTACAATAGATGATGATAAATATAAAAATATAAATGATAAAAATGTTACATTATAAAAATGTATCACCATCTGCAAGTATCTTCAAAAAATAAACAAATATAATCTAATACTAAGATTCAACAAAGCAAGTAAAACAAGAAAATTGATTTTTTTATTTATTGTATGGTACCCAGTTTGCCAGGAGAGTGCACTGTATTACAAGGATTCCTTCTCCTGCACCTCCATCCAGTCTCTCTCTCTCTCTGTCTTTCTTTTCTATGCTGCTATAGGGCTTATCTAGTGCCAGCAGCTGGTCAGTGTGTTTACCCACAGATATGCAGCACTCTTGGTCAGAACTGGGGCAAATCAGTGTTTCAAAGCTGTAAAGGCCTCAGATTAGTGTCTGTCCCTCAGGAAGACAGAGAGACGAGAAAAGCAGCACTGGGCCACAACTGAGAGAAGACACAGGCCTTTTATGAACTCATGAAAGAGAGAAATATATAGAGAGGAACTAGGCAGGCAGGGCTTGGGGGTGGGTGGAAAGTGTACTGGCAATAGAAACTGAAGGTCAGGAAATTAACTGGTCGAACAGTGAAATATGTGTATCCTGACATGTCTATTGTGCCTGGAATCATCAGCACATGCATGACTCACACTTTGCAAATGTCTTGTGAAGAAGGCAATTATTACCAGTATTAATGTTATGGCAAACTGAAAATTTCCAAAAGCGTTGAGTTATACTTTGGAGAGCAGAGGTTTTTGATTATCATTTACAGTCAACATCAGTGATTCAAATATACAACGATATAATAGTCATCACTCCACTCAGGGTTTGCAGCTGGCAATAAACAGTCATATTTCAATATTTGGGACATGGAAATGTTTGGAAATGTTCATACACTGAGCTGCAGAGGTGAACCGTGCAAACACCACTAGCCCCCAGATTGGGATAATGCATTGCATTAGCTGGATTCATTTGCATAGAGTTCAGCTGAGCTCAAATTTTTGACACACTGCATCCCCTGAATTCTGTAGAACAGACGAATCATGCATAAATAAAAGATATAAACATAAATAAAAAGTTCCATTCCAACATGATGTGGATTTATTTGTTATTTGATGTATTCTTTTATTTCTTTTATTTCTTTATTTTTTTTCTTCCCACTATTTTTATAGTCAATACGTTTATTCTATTTCTGTAAAGTACAAATTGAATGACCTTTGTGTAAGATAACGAACTACAGTATATAAATATACTTGACTAAAATTTTATTTCTTTAATAAAAGTAGTTATTAACCATAATGTAGCTCTGATATGCCTTAAACATGTAAATCCCACTCTAGGCAATGTTTATCATGGAAAAAAGAATATTCATACAACAGCCTTACATGGACTTAAATGAAACCCTTCGTAAATGTGCAATCACTTGCAAAAGTTTTATGAAATCTTTAGTTCACATTTTCTGTTTATTTGCTATTATATAAAACAAAATGCAGGCATCTACAAATGCACAAGTACTCATATAATGTATTACAGTTAGAGTGAGAGAGATTCACGGAGGCTCATCACTACAATGTAATTGAAAGGAATTACAAGGAAAACCTTTTTTATGTCCCAAAAGAAGCTTCCACATAAAGCAAAGGTCATAAAAAGGCCACAGATTAAAACTGTTTTCTAGAACCTGAAACAAGACCATTAAGAGACTTCTCTTTTTTAACAGTGTACCTGCCATCATAAGATATAGCCAAAGTCTGCATAATGACATTGACGCCACCTCCACATGGCAGCACTTAGATAATGATGATAAAACATCCCCATGTACTTGTTCTGGTTTCATATTTGCAGGTCTCATATTTAGCACAGAACAGTGATATACGGCCTGGGAGTTGAGCCAGAGTTACAGCAGCATACCGAGTTATTATGTAGCCTTTTACTGCATCTGTTCTCAGCTGATAACATTTATGAGCCTTTACTTTTCAACCTGTCAGTCAAAGCATTGTGCCAGAGCAGAGAATGGGCAGCAAAGGAGAAAGATAAATAGATAAAGAGAGAGAGAGACTGAGACAGAAAGAGAGACAGAGAGACAGACAGAAAATTGACTGGATAAGTGTGACCTCCTGTCATTAGTTTTCACCATGAAAAATGTCCAAACTATAGGATCAGTCTGGAAAAGGATGTTTAACAAACTCTAACTGAACCAATCAGCTTTGGATAGTATGCACCATTTACAAGGACAAAATATTTCATATGTGCCTAAGTGAGCATAACTGCTTGGTTAATTAGTATAAAGTGTCCATCCATAGCTGTAATGCTAACAGAGCACAAAGAGGAGCAAAATTTAATTGAATACATTATGATTCAAAGCAAACTGGTCCAGGATGTTTCTCCCTTTCTCAAGCAGAATGTTCAACTGTCAGTCTCATCAGGTATTTGTTAACATGCAACATCCAGTAAAACACCAAATCCTTGCAAATACTGAGCCTGTATGAATATATGACAACTGTTATTACATGTTTATAGCTGCTTATTAATGATTAATAAACTGTCTATAACCTAATTAACAACCTGACTATAAATAATGTATAAACCCTTTTCTCTTATTGTAAAGTAGTACCCTTTAATGTTTTTTTTTGCCACTTTCAATGGCAACATAGTACTGGTTATTTTCCAGAATCAGCATTCACATAAAGTATATACAGAAATAGTCCAGTAAAAAAATTCAGTGTGCGTATACACCCGACCACACCACTGCTGAGGGTGCGTTTTAAACATGAAGTTATCAAATCCTTTGACACTCCTGATTTTCAACCAAACATGAGTCCAGTTGGTTGAAGAAATGATGAAAGATGCTAATAATTTTTTTACCACTCTAGGAAGAAGAGAAGTATAAACAAGCATGGAGTAAAAACTGAAGAGCAAGATCAAAAAATACAAATCCAGATGGTTGGCTTTTACTTATTCATTTTCTGAGCTGCATGACAGCGTTTTAGGAGTGTATGCCAGTGGTCATAGAGGAAAAGGTGGTGCAAAAACACTCTGCCAGTCCATTACAGGACACCTACATTGACAACTAGGGGTAATTTAGCTTCTAAAATCCACCTGACTTGCGGATCTTTGGAAGGAAACTGGAACACTTGGCAGAAACCCATGTAAACATTGGGAGAACGTGTAAACCCCACACAGAAAGGACCCCGGGTTGCCCCAGTTGGGAATTGAACCCAGGACCTTCTTGCTGTGAAGTGACAATGCAACACACTGTGCCACCTGCTTTCTTTGATGGGAAGGTAAATTAGTTTTGGGGAAAAAGGGAAAAAAACAAAGACATTCCATAGAAAGAATTGATTTATATGGAAATATATTTGGGAAGAAAATGGTATGAATTTATTGTGTCTCGTTTTCATTTACATATGCAACACTGGGGACCCACTGCCCTGCACAGTTTCAGGTATTCTCTGCCTTTAACACTCCTGATTCAGATCACAGAGAACTTGATAATTAGCTGATGGGCTTGATCTGGTGTGGGGGGACAGGGAATTTGCAGGCCAGTGGGATCCCAGGGTACCACTTTACAATAAGAGAAGGGTTTATAAATTATTTATAGTCAGGTTGTTAATTAGGTTGTAGACAGTTTATTAATCATTAATAAGCAGCTATAAACAGTGGGAACTGCTGGTCACAAGTTTTTGTTTATATGATACATTAACTAGGCTGAGACTATTAGACACATGTTGATTATCGTTTAAATGCTAATGTTTGAGCTAACTGAGGCTAACATTGAGCTAACTGAGCTAATTGCTAACATTGTCCGATGGGCTTGCTGGGTGTGCAATGTATCGCTATGTGGTGTGTTTCTCTACAACATGAAAATTCTGAATATTAAATGTATTTGGTTTTTTTTTCTTGCTTAATAAGCAGTATTAAGTTTACTTAAATTTACAAACCAGCCCTGACCAGGAGTAAAGGGTTTCTGAGGGATAGAGAATATGGAAAACAACCCAATTGCCTCTGGCCAAAGCATGCAGTTCATCTCAGAGAACATCTTTCATGTGTTAACAGGCTACAAACTGTCTGTGTGTGTGTCAGAGAGAGGAGAAAAATGAGTGAAATAGCAATTTAATCTCTTGGCCGTGGTAGACCTTTGTCAGATAAATACGTGTTGGTATTGTATTTGTGAGTGCATTCCATTGTGTAATACTGTAATCATTGTAATATCAGTACTACTACACCTTCACCTAAATCTAACATGAAAGTAGCCTTAGCCTTCAAATACAAATACAACAGCTATATACGTACCAACCCCCACAACAGAAAGATCCAAAAGGGCTTTATGGATTTTATGCCTGATCAATTATTTTATTAGCGCCCTCTGCTGGTGTTAGCTGATTTTTCAGTTAAGTAGAAAGGCAGCCCGATGGCCGTGGAGTGGATGGCTGTTCTGGACTTTTCCAGAACGCACAGATTGCCAGTCCGAGTTCTACTAAATGGAGCGTGCAGCGATTCTCCACATTTTGAGCCATTTTACTGGGATAACGTTATTGTTTTGCTTTTGTATATATATTTTTGGGATTGCTACAAGGGAAAGCTAGACATCTAAAGACTGTACAGTCGACTGTCTGTGTGGGTGTAGGTGTGGGTTTTTGTGTGTGTATGGGATTGTAAGTGACTTGGCGTTTTGATAAAAGGTAAAAAGCAACACTGATGTCTCTGGTGATATTTTCCCTTCTGTTAAAGGCTTGCTGATATTATCGCTAATTTGAAGGTTGTTACAACCTCAGTAACCAAAACACAATTTTTTTGCTCATTTATTTTTTCCCTAAAAAAGTTTTGAATGTATGGTGAAAACACAATATTCCTTGTAAGGACCTTTGTCCCCTGTGCTACAGATTTCCAGTCTTTATGAGGATTTGAGTCCTGACAAAGAGATAAATACATGCACACACACACACACACATGTATCTGTGTGGCATGATTGTGTTGTATTAGACTTCACATCTGTATTCTAGCCTGAATTCAATGAGAGACTCCAGAAAGTGCCAGCTGATGAGGGCTGTGGTAGAGAACACTCAGACATGTTATCTATTTATGTGTTACCTATTTATGTATTTGTGAATGGGAATAAATTTAGTGACTGAACATCTAACTCTCATTAGAATTAATAAGCAAAGAAATGCACAGACCTATATAAAGCACCCTGGAGTCCATGAGTTTCCAGGAACAGCTTTTACAGTCTACTTATTTCCCCTTTCATGCACAAATATGGGACAGGTTGGATGGCGGCTTTAAATCTCACACTCTCAGAAATAAAGATGCCAAAGAGGGATTTTGGAATGATTTAGGTTTAAGTTTGGCAACTTAAAAACCCTTCAAATAAAGAATTTCATAAAAGAGATATCAGTGTGAAGAACATCCACATATTTAAGTTAAATGTATAATCTTATATTATATATGTTCTATTATATACATTGTGCTTTTAGTTAGGTGGCACAAACTCATCAAAGTGGTTTATGACTTATTGTAAGCTATAAAAATGCAGATTTAGCCATCGTAGACAACAAGGTCTGTTTTTACAAACCGCCTTAAAAGTAGGTGCTTTTTATTCAAGTTTTTTTCATTTTTATAGCTCACAGTAAGTCAATCTGTATCCTAAACCACATCCACAAGTCTGCACCACCTTAATGTAGAGATGAATGTGGTATGAGAAGGTTGAGAAAAGATGTTTTTACAAATACTGTGGTAACTATTGACATCTAGATTTGCAGTTCTAATTCTAAAGAAGTAAAATTTGGATGTCAGACATGTCATGGCTGATTAGCTATAGCTGGGGTAATTTTATTTTTTGACGATTTCTTTTAATGTTAACAGTTGTCAGTGTTTCTTAGGTAAATGTGTGGGACAGATGGTGTTTAGATTGAATTGGTTCATAGGCGTAATGGTCCTGGTCAGTGGGCGCTAGATCTGGGGGACTTTTAGTTTGAAACAGTGTGTTACTGTGTCTGGTGTCATGTCTTTAGTCAGCTGTCTAGTGTTTGTCTTAAGCGATTATTGGTTCTCATTAGTGCTTGTTATAGTCCTGTGTGTATTTAACGGGCCTTTGTTCATGCTCATGTGTCAGTCCACCCTCACACTATCCCTACCCCTCCTTCATGAGTCGCCTGGTTTATGTATACCTTGTGTTTTGGTCCTCGTTCTTGTCTTTGTGTTTGTAAATAAAGGCTATAAAACTAAAAACTTGCATCTGCCCTTCGCTACCCCAGCGGTACTTGACAATAGGTTGAGCTGCGGGTGTGGTCTTTAGGTAGCTGTAGAGCATTTTTGACATGAAGGGAACTGTTGTATAAAGCTGAGCAGTTATTATTCCAAACAATGCTTAGTGATGAGAAAGGGCCTCTCCTAATGAAATGTCCTACTTTTTTTTTTTGTTTGTTTCCCTACTGGCCACTTACGACGTGTGGGTTATGGTCATCAAAAACTAATTTATTTTTATATGAGCAGCCCTCTACTATTAGAATAGTAAACCCCATGCCCCATGTATTCAGTGATTTGTGTTGTGCCTTGAACTGTGCCTCATTCAAAAGCCATATGGATTAAAACACTCTTTGTAACTCTATACATCATTCGTAGCGTGAGAATGAGCTTGACAAATGTCAGTCATTTCCCTTTTCAATAAGATTGCATTTTATCTCATGATGAGAACTTCCGAATTCCATAGACAAAAGCCCACATGGTTCTACAAATATTCTGATAGAACCGTTGTAAAGCCCCAGCCCTCCATCAAAGATCTCTTGACACACCCCTACTGCCTTAACAAGTACATGCTAATGACTAAATCACAGCTTATTTTAGGGGCACATATTCTCATTAGCTGCCCCAGGAAAGCAGCTCCAGTTTTGAAAGGTACACTAATGATCAGCATGTGTTTTGCTTGTGGCTTGCAACTACACGCTTAATTCAATTCAGTTCAAATTAATTTGTATACAGTAGTACATCTTATAGCAGGTGTTGTCCCAAAGCAACTTTACAGAGGTCTGGGGCTAAGTATCTAATGAGCAAGCAAACTTTGATGGGAACTCCCTAAGATCATGAAGAACCACTGAGAGGAACCAAGGCTCAAAAGGAAGAAAGACAACCCTCAAAGCCTGGGGAAGGACAACAGAGAAGAACCAAGATTTAAAAAAGAAACAAAAAAAAACCTATAAGCCTGAGGGAGCACTGAAAGGACCCCAGACTCAAAATGAAGAAAAACGACCCTTAAAAACCAGTGGAAGGACCACTGAGAGGAACCAAGACTTTGGGGAAAATTCCCAGGGGGAACTCCTGGGAGTAACCAAGATTCAAAAGGGAAAGCTATCTAATATCATGAGGAAGAGCCATCATCAAGCTCATTTGAGCAACAAACATGCCATGGCTGATCAGCAACATTTGGGAGAGGTGTAAATGTAACTTTTTTCAATTAATCCTTTAAAGGAAAGATTCATATGCTTATTTATTTGTGGCAGCTGGTGGCTTGGTAGTTAAGGGAATTGCCCTTGCAATCGTTAGGTCGTGAGTTTGAATCCAAGGACTGCCAGTGGCACCACTGAGGAACAAACGGCTCCTCGGGCACTGTGTTCCTGGCTGCCCACTGCCTCACCCAGTGAATGAGTTACATGCAGAGAAAGTATTTCACATTGTTCACACTGTGTGCTGTGCTGTGCTGTGTTGACGTGTGACACTTATTTGTCCAGAGCTCATAATGTGCATTGAATCTGTGTACTATGAACTTGCCATGTATTCAGCAGTGTACTGACATCACAGTCAAAAAGAAGCATTGAGTTGTCCTGTTTGCAGAACATGTGAAGGTATGAGTGCACAGACAGACTACCTGATAGTGATACGAGCAGCTTTTTGACAGGTTTGTAGGTTTATACCGTGCCATGTGCTTTATATGGAACTCTTCCCTCAAAAAGATACAAAGGTTCCTGCTCAGCTTCCCAGAACATCAGTGTCACTGAATTTGCTCGAATGCAGAACACTTTTGTTTACATGCAGAAGCACATTTCCATCCCATAAACATAAAATTT
The DNA here is from genome assembly GCA_037974405.1 of Brachyalestes nurse. NCBI lineage: Eukaryota > Metazoa > Chordata > Actinopteri > Characiformes > Alestidae > Brachyalestes > Brachyalestes nurse. Next base: position 15,733 of record JBBPCY010093341.1, read on the forward strand.
GCATCTCATTTACATGTCAGAGAGGAAGAAAAATCTGTTTCTTATTGCATTGTTCTCTCTGTGGAAAATTATTTCACCAACTTTGCTGCAATCACAGAAGTCTCTCGAGGGTTCTACTTGGTGTGATTTGTGCGGAGACGGCTCGTACAAGGTGAGAAGGTTCAAGATGTTCCATATGGTTCCCATCTTATGGAGAAGCAATTCACAGATGGTGTCAATCCTCACTCCTAAGCTCTGAACACCAGACGAGAACATTTCCTTCTTGAATAAGCACTAAAGTTGTCTGTTCCAGTGCTAAAGTTGAGGTTATATTGGTGCACTGTCCTACTAGAATGTTGTTATTTGGTCTTTGATTAACCAAAAGTGGGTTCTAGCAGTTCTTCAGTGACTTTGTCAACACTTTTTTGTCAACTTTTGTTTTTGAATGTTAAATATCAAATATGTTCAAAGAAACATTTCGAAACAAGCTTTTAACCTCATGTACACATTTGCCATTACTAGCAAGACCAATGTGGTGTTTCTTGTTGCCCATTTTCTCCACTGACCTTTCTGAAGGACTCTCTGATAGCACAGCTAGATTAAACAAAATAGGTCAGATTATCCAATATACACATGATTACTGTCTTCACCAATAATGTCATGTACTGTAGGTACAAGTCCTACAGTTCTATTTTCCATTAAAAGCATTCATCCGCATGCCCTGTGCTTGTAGATTATAGGTTGCAGAGAGGAACATCTTTCCAGTGAAGCATAATGGAAAAGTTTAGCTTAGCCCTGCTTCACCAGGTATGGATTGTTCATTTGTTCAAATATGTCCAGCAACCGTTACCATGGTCACTATTCGACATTGCAATATTTAACCTCAGTGAGATCTGTATCCATCCGCACGTGGCATTACTGATATGAGAAGCATGAAGAACCTTCAAATTAAATAATCTACCAGCAAATGATCTGCGCTCTAGAGTCAGATTGAAAAACCTAGCATCATGTATCATCAGTTGTGATGATCAGTCGTTCCTCTCTCAGTGTGCCCAAAATTAAACTTCATTTGGGGCATTGCAGCAAAAGAGGTGTGATTAATTGTGTCATTCATTTAAATAATGAAGAAAGAGCAGCATGCAGTATTTACTAGCAATCAGCTAGAGCAGGCAATGGGCATTCCTGTGTGAGTAAGTTGCATGAAAAAGGCATAGATGGAGTAGGGAATCTGGGTGGTGAGATACTGTCAGATCTGTGGGCTTTATCTTTTTTCACTCTAGCCATAAAATGCAATATCTACCTTTTTTGGGGGTCTCTCAGTTATGCATTTTTTCTCCATCAATAATGTTGATGGAATACAATTGTTTGAAAAATTGGATGAGTTACAAAGCCATTTTTATCCTCGTAGATCAAGTCAACATTGATGAAAGTGTTATTTATTTTTCATTATGCTTATATTGTATTTTTTATTGGGGCAGATGTACATGATTTTTTCATATCATGAAAGCTGTAGAGAGGTGGAAATTGTTTTCAAAGCAGAGGGGTCTCAACCTTTTCACCCCTCTTTGTTCGCAAGCAGTTTGAAGCATATATTTAAGATAAAGAAAGGCAACAGTGACCCAACTATTCTGATGTCAGTCTGATAAAGCTGATAAAGCCAGTCTCCTGATAATGCTGAGTTATGGGGTAAATATTTTATTTGATTGCATTAATTGAAAGTCAATTCTGCTGGTGGAATGGCCACTAGGAGACCTGGAGAAAGATAAAAGAGCAACATAAAAAAGATGTTTTTAACTTGTACTGTATGCCCATGTCTCCTCTGCATTGAATGCAAATTGTGATATAGACACCTTCATAATTCATACTGATTGACTCCACACTATCAGACAGAATCAGCAGCATCAACTCACAGCCTGTCTGCCCTGTCAATACAAGCAAAGCATTCTCTACACCATGCGATCTATAACATTAGCTTTAGATGTGTTAGGAGCCGTGCCATGGACTCAGATCAATACCAAGAACCTACCACTGGCGAAGGACCTGTCTGAAACTGCTGATGTACTGTGCTGGGCTGCAGCTGTGTTTTGATTTTACTTGTTTTAGTTCACATACATTTTTTTCTGTTTTTGAAAACAACAATTTTGAAATACACATAGGATGCCAGAATGTTGCACATTTGATCTGGATCACACTGGATCCATTCAGTGACCAGGTCTGATTATTATAAGATAAGATAAGATAAGATAAGATAAGATAAGATAAGATAAGCCTTTATTAGTCCCACATGTGGTACATTTCTGTTGTTACCACTGAAAGTAGACAGTACAAAAAAAGAAATAATAATAATATACTCCTCATAAGGTAATAACTCCTTATATACTCCTCAAGATTCTGCTCTCTTTTGAAAATAAAGGTTCCTAAAAGGACCTAACTTGGCTCCTGGCAAAATGGTTGACCAGTATAGACCCATTGCCTTGGAACATAAAGGCTTCTCTCACATCTGCCAAGAAAAGCACCAAGCCTTTTGGAATAATATTCTGAGGACTGAGAAGTAAAAAGTGGAACTTTATGGAAGACTGTGGTGTCATAAAATCTAGCATGAATTGAGCACAGTGCTCATCATTCTGCAGTGAAACATGGTGGTGGCAGGCTTGGGGGGTGTTTTGTGGTTCAAGGCCTGGGTGACTTTTGAGAATTGACAAAACCTTAAAGTCTGTGCTCTACCAGAAAATCCCACAGGATAGTGTCCAATTATCAGTCTGTGATTTGAAGCTCAGAACAGGTATGCAGCAACACAATGTATGAGAGCCAGTCCATGTCTAGGTGGCTCAACAGAAATAAAATTGCCGCTTTGGTGTGGACTAATTATATCCCTGTCTTGATCCCTGCTGAGAGACTGTGGCAGAACTCAAAAGCCCTCCAGTGTGGCTAAAATAAAGCGATTCTGCAAAGAAAAGAGACCGAAAGTTCCTTTACAGTGATGTAAAAGATCTCCAGTTACTATAAGATGCTAAAAGTGGCCAAGAGAGTTATTAAGTGTAGTTTGAATTACTTTTTCACTTGACCGATACAACTGAAAAATGTGTTGCTTCCATTTTTCATTAAAACTGTTTTGCTTTTATTTTATATTACATTTTGAGGGATAAACTGAAACTTATTTGACCAAAGTATTTGGATGGTCCACTGTAGATACTGTGCAGACACTTGTCCTTACCCTTAAACAATGGTAAATTGTCATCATACAGCAAAACAGTTATATGGAAGTTCCCCTGGTTTGTTTTGATGCTCGATGTGTCAGACGTCATGCTGAGCTTTGGTGCTTGGAGTTTGGTGTTCCTGTGTCGCATAGAACCAAAGTTATTGTCATTTTAAAAATGTATAATAATAATAACTTGTACTAGAGTTTAAAAATGGCATCACATGCACATTAGCATAAAGAATACATTTCTTTTATTTTAAGTTTTAGAAACAAACAGGAAAAAAACACAAGATCTCTGAAGCTGGGAGAATTTTCAGGATAGTCTCCGCCCACAAGTGTATGGGGAAAACCTGCAGAGGGAGGGGGTCCAGAGAGCGGCCAAGAAAGACAAATGGCGAGCGTTTAGGAGAGTGAACACCTGTTTTACTGTTTTACACCATTTTTTTGTTTACTAATAAACTCTGAATTCTAATGGTTAACTAACTTCCAAATAATGATCTATTAAATATAACAGAACCTTAAATTAAAAATAAAATGTCCTGTTAAATCTAATCCTAAATGTAAACATAGTACTCAATCTCACCATAATGTGTTAAATAACAACTTAAGCCTCTCTAGATAAACTAAAGGGATGTTTACTCTATGAGATTCACAAACACACACACACACACACCACAGCATGAACAACTTCCATGTAATCTGTAGCTCTAACCCTAAAGTTTAAGCCACACAAAACATTTAATACTTCCGTGTACAGTGCCATCTGCTCAGCTTTTGTAAAGAACCACAGAGGAATGTGGATCTGACTGTGCTGGTGAGGTAAACAGCACTGATGTGATTTACACAGTAATAAGCTCCACTCCTTCCACTGTCTTCCTCGCAAGCCCTGAATTTCCAAGGAACTTGATTTTCTTTGAGATGGCGAGTGGCATGGTTGAAAAGCTGCCATTACAGAGACAGGCTGTCAGATAAGAAATGCTTTTGAAGCTGAATGTCAGTCATGTAGGGAAAGGTGTCTGATTCGCTGCATTGAAAATGTAGCTGCGATCTGCATTCCCATCATTACGCCGCACTGCTCGAGTCGGAGTTCAGGCGAGATAACGTATGAGACAATAAACTCACCTTATGATGGGTAATAAAATTTTATTCAGCCACATTAGCTTGAAAAATACACCCAATAGTGAACTTACTCGTTCTCAGCAAACACTGGGAAACATTGCTTGGACAGATTTCACACATCCGCCTTGCAGAAGCCCTGATGATGTGACGTCAAACACACTAACCGCCAACTCTGCTGCACTTCTGACCTTCTGGCTTTCACTGTTTAATTAAATGATTGCTCATTACTATTTGATTAGGCAGTAAATTGGGTAAATTAAGCATTGGGTGAATTTAACATAAGCTTTCAATGTCTATTATTATGGCCTTTTCATGCCCCTTTAAGCCAATGGCTGGTAGTTAACTGTCACTAAGGACCTTAGAGGTCTTATTTTCTTTTGATTCCTATCAAAACCTCCAATAAATAAAACACTGATTAGCTCTGAGTAAAGACACAATGACCATCAGTGAAGATTTAGTTGGATATGTTTTACTTTTGTAAAAGCCTCATTTTGGGTTCTGCATGAACTATTAAAGCTTCCAGTCGATACACAGCATGTCAGATTGAATCTCATCTGATTGCAAAGCACGTTAGTCGACCTCTTATCAATGATTAATGTGCAATTTATTACAAGTCATTCTGTTCTTTCTTTCTTTTCTTTATTTGTTTCTATTCTACTTTTCTTGTTTATTTCTGGTTATCTGCTGTGTGTCTTTCTTCCTGTTTTTTTCTTTCTTTCTTTCTATGTTCATTCTTTTTATCTTTTTGTTATCTATGCCATTTTTTCTTTCTTTCTTTCTTTTTTTCTTTCTTTCATTGCTGGCATGTCTGGAAGGATTATAAGCGTTGGCATAGGTGTGGCATTAACGTAGGTGTGCCAGCAGCTGCACAGACCACAGTACATTAAACATAACTTCACTATCACCTCATTTTACACATCTTCATTTGCCGTGGAATTGATTCTACTCAGTTGCTCAGTTTCCCGTTGACGTGTGCATCTGCTTGTGCTCTAAAGAAGGAAGAGAAAGTTGAGTGATATAGATGTAAAAGCGGGCCGAGCACAGAACCCTGATGATAGCGTAGGAGGAGGACGTCCTAAAGTTGATTCAGGTAGTCCAGGATACAGTATCAGTTTCTGAGCTCTAATGTGTAAAATGATGTTAGATGATGATGAGGAATTTTCAGTTTAGTGACTGCAATGCCTATCCATCATGGGGCTGACACTCCAACGCAGTGTAACCCTTTTGAGATAAGCTCTTAGAGATAAGTCCTTCCACTGTTGGGTGCTCCATGACATTGTTGTCAGTCTATCCATCAGTTTGCTAATGTCATTGAGATTGCATTTATGAGGAAACGTATGAGGTTTGGTTAGTACTTTTGTGTAGTTGTCTTATCGGATGTCAAATTAACGACATTTATTGTAGTATCAGTCAGCCCATCCTGGGAGGCTTTAAGAGAAATGCCAATATATGTATATTACAAATGCTATGGAGTTCTTAAAAAGCCTTACTGTAATAATTTTCAAGCTTTATTTAATCGCAGTAGACCTGCTGAGCAGTCCTTGCTTTTTTTCAAGGGCACCATGCTGGGATATGGGAGACCATCCAGAATCTGTAAGCCCAAGGTTAAATGTCTTTCAACGACACTTAGATCCCCAGAGGGATTAACCTATATTGCAGCACATTATATTACATTAATGTATTTCTCACGGTTTAACAGGGCACTAAAAATAGTTTTATTTTTAGTGCCCTGTTGTACTATTTTTAGTAAATACTGTAAATGTAAATATATATATATATATATATTTACATTAACAGTATTTATCAAACGCTTTTATCCAAAGCGACTTCCATTCCCTAACTACAAGGGGCAGTCTCCCTGGAGCAATCTAAGGGTCTTGCTCAGGGACCCAGTGGTGGTCTGCTGAAGGTAGGATTTGAACCCATGATCTCTTGGTCCGGAGGCATGGTCCTACCCACTGAGCAAGCTATATATATATATATATACATATATACATATATTTACATTTACAGTATTGACTAAAAATAGTACA
>JBBPCY010093389.1:0-22054 GCA_037974405.1 Brachyalestes nurse
GCGTCAGGAGCTACATTTAGAGCCAAATCCATATTTCCAGTTATTTTGGTGAGAGTAACTTAAAAGTAATGCAATAGAGGTGTAATGCCTTACATTTTTAGTACAGTAATATTGTAATGTAACGAATTACCTTGAAATGACAGTAACAAGTAATAAATAATGCATTACAATTTTAAAGTAACTTGCCCAACACTGTGTGTGAGTGTGTAGTGTGTAGTTTATGTGTAGTGTGTGTTTATTTATATGTGTATATGTGTATATGTGTGGGTGCATGTGTGTGTGTACCATGGCGGGTAATGTGGTCGATGCAGCGCTGAATGCTGATTGGTATTCCTGACTCAGTGAGCTGTTGCAGTGGAAGTGTCTCAGTTCCGGTTCCAGCGGCCCGCTGGAATGAGCTCACCCAGCCTGGGAAGTGTGGCCTGCGCTCATAACACACCTGTACACACCCCTTCCTCCACCCCAACACCACGCCTCCTACACCATCACTCACAGCTGCACCAAACACACACACACACACACACACACACACATACACACACACACACACACACACACACACACACACACACAGGGGTTCAGAATGTGTGTAAGCTGACAGCAGAAGTCAATTATCAGGGGAATTTTATTAAAATAAGTGTGTGTGTTAGTGTGTGTGTGTGTGTGTGTGTGTGTGACTGACTGAGTGAAAGAGTGATCGAGAGAGTGTGTGAGAGACACTCACTGAGTGTGTGAAGTTTGCGCAGGTCGATGTCCTCCACTGACTCATGAAGAAGCACCTGCAGTCTGGAACCACTCAGACAGAACCAGCCAATGCCAGAGCTGCCTTCAGCACAGTGCAGGCGACCCAACCGATCACACATTCCACACACACTACTCAGAACAGCTGGAAGCACTGCCTGGGACACACACACACACACAAACACACATTCATACATAAACACAGGTTTAGAGATGGACACACCTTCAGACAAATTTAGTGAGGGGGTGATAATGGTAATTTTGTATTTGTGTGTATGTGTGTGTGTGTGTGTGTGTGTGTGTGTGTGTGTTGGGGGGTTATAAGTCTGAGGTTTAAGGTGAGTAATTCTAGTTACCATGGTCAAAGCCCTGATCCAATCCTTGATAATGTTGATGTCATCTGCTCCAAATAGATAGACCCGCCCCCCATCAGTGTAAAGTTCAAAGGTGTGTTCATACCTGCCAAACAATTCAATCAATCAAGTAATTAAAGCAATAATCAGACTGCCTGTTTCAGAAATGTTATACCTACAATAGTTTTAGATTATGCTAATCACTATACAGGGGTCCTCGAGTTACGCCACAGATCCATTCCTTCAGCAGTGATGTAACCTGAATTTTGGTGTAAGCCGAAACACACCCTAGACAGCTGTAAAATCATAAAAACACAACTAAGCCACAGAAAAGGAAAACTCATACGCCGCATTACTGCGTATTCTTCCACCTCGCGCAGCCAAACTACTTCAGCCACGTAAGTACGAGACTAACGGAGTAAGTTGAGTGGGAGTGGGAGCATTATAAAATTGGAAAATGTCTTATGTTGAGACTGTTGTAACTCGAGGATCCCCAATGTAGTTTATTAACAGTATTCTCCAAACTATGCAGTTTATTAACAGTATTCTCCAGAGAATTGTGTGTGTGTGGAGGAGATAACGAGAAATGATCAGAGATGGACCGTGTTACCCATGATTCCCCGTGCTGTTGAGGGACAGGCAGATGATGTCACTGGTCTTCATGCTGCCACACTTGCTGGATTTTTGTTCATTTTTATAGTAACTGAACATGCCAGCATCGAGTGAGCACCATCGCGAAGAGAAATCTGCTCAGATAACACAGAAAAACATAAAAACATAAAGACACTGAAACACAGAAACCTAAAAACATTCAAATAAACGCTAAAACAGTACATCAATACGTTTAAACATCAAAAAACTAAAACACAATAACACTAAAATACTAAAACATTAATACACCAAAACACTGAGACATCAAAATATTAATATATTCAAACACTAAGACTAACATCACATAAAAACCTACACTAAAACAGTTAAACACTGAAACATTGTCTAGCTAAAACACAATCTCAGCTGTTCAGGTGTTCTATTCATCTGTTTTTTATCCTGAACAGGGCTGGCGGGGGGGCTGCTGGTGCCCACAGGGTGAAAAGTACAGAAACAGCCAGTAAGGCTCACCAGTCCATTATAGGGCAAACCCACAGAGTCACACCTAAGAGCACTTTAGCATCTCCAGTTCCCCTGACCTGCAGATCTTTGTACTGTGGGAGGAAACCAGAGTTCCCACACAGACACAGGAAGAACAAACACACTCCACACAGAAAGGACCCTCATCTGCCCCGGCCAGGAATCAAGTGAACCAACCACTACACCAGTGGCCCACCCTCACCTATCTCAGTACATTTCAAAGCAAGTCAGAGGGGCTCCACCCACCTGCCCTGGGTTTGTGCTCTGTGATTGGCCGATTGGAGGAAGCCACTTTGCACAGGTATCCACTGTGAGAGCGCACAGACATGGCCTCTGACACCACAGCATCTGCACATACACAAAATGAACTTATTTCCATCGTTAGTAATGAGTGTGTTTTTTATTACTAAAGGTTTTTTTAATCACGTTCATATTAATTGATGTTGATAAAATAAGGTTTGTGGCACTGTGTACGGATCAGGTCAGTTCAGAGGATTCAATTCTTTCACAACATTCGAGATTCTTTGTCACATACACAGTTATATAAGTATAACCTGTAGTGAAATGTGCCCCTGAAATGTATGTGAGATATAATTATAATAAATTAAAGAGAAAATCCAAGGTTTGAACTAAGAAATAAAAAAATATTTAGAACAAATACATTCAGAAATAAACTACCCAGTAACTCTGTCCTGGCTGGGCCTCATGATGAAGGTAATCTTTTAAGGTGGTAATGAAAATTCCTGCTGAATAAAAGCCAATTAAAACTTCACCTCCTGGCATCTGGTCCATCTACTGAGACTACAGACGCGCTTGAAAGTGTGTGTGTGTGTGTGTGTGGGTGTGTATTAACAAGTGTAAGATCGGCTGTGACTGGAGTTGTATTAGTTCATTTTAGCCTCTCATCTGTTTGCATTAGCTTAAAGAATAATTTCAAAAAAAATGAAAAGAAAAATCTAAACAGCAGCATCAGAAGACTGTAAATGTGTGTGTATGTGTGTGTGTGTGTGTGTGTGTGTGTGTGTATACATTGTCTCAGGTTGGGTTGCAGGAGCTCCATCTTGGCTGTTTTTGTGCTGTCACGCACTCCCACAGCTGGCACTGAGGTCAGACACTCGGACAGACACACACACCACCTCCGTCTCTCAGCCTCACTGTCAACCCCAAAACTACAGAGAGAGAAGTGGAAGCCCTCTTACTCCAGATGTGGCTTTGAGAATAATGTATGGTCCTAAATGGACTTCTAAATCCCCAAACTCTTGCTTTGTTTGGTTTCTGAGACTGGGTGACACACAGCAATCAAAGAGGCCCTAAGCGGTTCCAGTAGGGGGTGATGATGGTGAACTATCCCTTTAAAGGTGAGAGGTTTATCAGAATCAGAAAACTTTATTGATCCCGGAGGATCAAACTGCTTATGCACAGACACAAAGACAACAACAATGTAAAATATAAAGTCAAAAATAAAAGTCAAATAAAATCTCTGAAAAATGCCCTGTATAAAATAAGCTATGCTATATCCTCCTGAGAACCGAAGGAAAAGAAAGTCTTATGATTTCTTTTTTTTTTGTGATTTTCTATCTATTTGAGCCTAAAAAACCTTACAATTTAAATTTCTTTGAATATATTTTTATTTCAATTTCCCAGCATGTCCACTGTAGAGGACAACAGGATGATTTCCGTGTGCAAATAGAACTGAAATTAGAAAATAAAAAAAGTGATATTAACCCAAGAACACATTCAATTTTATCAAACCAATAAAATTCTGTATCACCAGTGATATAAGTAGTGATATTACTTATAAGTTAGACTGTTCTACATAATAAGGATATTGCACATAATGATAATGATTTAGCACCCAATAAGAAATTATACCTGAAGGTCCGGTAGGGGGTGATGATGGTGAAGGATCTGCTTGAGTCTTTCACACTTGACCTCTGCAGGTCAATTTCAGTGACACCGATACCATTTACATACTCCTAAACACACACACACACACACACACACACACACTAAAAGATTCAGAAACATACTCAAACATAGAGTTTAAATAGAGTTTACACTCATAAATAAAGTGTATGCAACTACAAATAGACTTCATGCAAACACACCTGTCGGGTTTTGAACAGGTAAACTCTGCGGTCTTTGATGACACAGTAGACTTTAGTGCGTGGTGACATCATGTCCAGTAAACCCTCAGTAACAACCACAGATGATTTAAAGAACATACTCTCGCCACTTTTCTGCTGCTGAGCAAGAAGCTTCCGCAGGCAGTTCACCCAGTCAGCTTGCTGTTCTGCAACTCACACACACACACACACAACGTGGTTTAGCACAGAAGAGTGATTATATGGGATTAATGTGTGGAATTGCTGTCTATAGTTTAGTGTGCAGGGTTGGTTAAGTGCCATCTTTGTCAGGCGTGAGCACAGCGGTCGACTGTTCTCTGTGAAACAGTGGGCAGCCAGTGACATAGTGTGTGGGGGTGGTATCTTGCGCAAGGGTACCTGGGTGTGTAGGGGTTAGTGTGAAGTGGTTAGTGTGTTTATTAGACTCACGGTTGGTTTCTGCTCTGAACAGAAACGTTCGACTCTGAGTAACAAGCTCAAAGCGATGATCTCCCACAGGCTGCACTGAACTCACACACTGCAGAGACACCATCCGCTTAGAGTAGACCTCCTGCAGAGAGAGATTTTTAGTTCGACTCACACACGGAAAACATTATAAACAGTTTATAACAAATAATACAGAAATGATCATTTATTAATTGATGAAATAATAAACTGATCATTTATTTAATGCAACCTTGCTGTTTTGAAAATATGACAGATATTCTGGATCCACCTGCACCCACCGCCTCTGAAACCTTCTCCCCCTGGAACACAACACAATACACACATTACACTCTACTGCACACATTAAAAGGTGACACTGCACAACTAAGTTCACATTCTATTATAGAAAACCAGACAACTCCACTGGCTTTAAGGCCGTTTGTGATTTAGTCATATCTTTAACACATAGCTGATGTTCTACGTCTTCAGAGGATGTTTAATGTTCAATAAATGAATCCCCATCTGTAACATTTTGTTTGTATTTAAAAGAAATGCCAGGTTTGCTGTGTTTAACTGCAGTGACGCTCTGGTTTCACTTCAAACCTTGAAACAGAAAATGAGGTTGTTTCTTTCTGTGGTATAAGGGCAGATTTGGCCGAGCTGGCTCTACCATTGGTCAGTCTCTCAGTAGGCCTCACAAAATACATGAACTGCAAGCCTCATTAGGAAGAGGAATCAACCAGTCATGCTCTGAAACTGGGCCACTGAATGTAGAGCCATAGTGAAACCAGGTTTAAATCAGTTAGATCAGTTAGCTAGATACATCACTGACTGTAGAGTTGTAGTGTAAGCAGGTTTCAGTCCAGTTGTTTTCCAGTTTTCCTGACATCCCATTACAACACGATCAGCTTAACAGAAAATCCCACAAAACGTAATTTTGTCACGAAAAAAACATAATTTATGAAATCACCCAAACATACACACACACACACAACTTACCCTTTAGGGGGAGTTTTATCGAGCCAGCCTGATTTAACAACTGGTCGTGTGTGCAGCTCCTCCATATGATCAGGGAAAACTAAACATGGTAGATCAATACTCTGCTCACTAACACACACACACACACACACACGCACACACACACACACACACCAGTGATTAATGACAGCCAGGATGGAATCGGACAGAAATTCACACCTTTCCCATTTCCAGTGATTGGTAAAGTTTACTTTGATCTTTTCTAGTCTCAAATTAATCTGTACTTTTTTCTCTTTTAATTAGATAAAAATAAATATAGCAAAGCAAACTGGGACTGTTTATCATCAGATCCTCTACATGCATTAAGGAAGACTCAGAAAGACTTAAATCAGTCAGTGAAGTATGAGTATCAATGTGTTACTGTTCTTTGAGGGCAGTATGTTGAGTTCTTCACCTCCACTGACACACACACACACAAACACACACACACGCACACGCACACACACACACACACACACACACACTTACCGCTCTCTCATAAGCGCGTATGAATTCCTGCCTTCCTCCACTGAAAGGCTGCGTAAAGCTTTTAGAGTGGTTCTTTCCACTTCCTCCTATTGGACAAAGACAATCTTTTATTAATTCAGCAGGATAAAAGAAACACTATACACACACACACATTGCACACACATACATACAGAAGTACACACACACACACACACACTCACATACACATACACACAGTTTGGAGCTTACGTTTCTGTCCATCAGTCTGAACAGCAGTGACTTCTGAATAATCTATAACATATCAATAAATCAAACACACACACACACTTATATGTGCACACAACTGAACAGTCACAGTAATTGTGCAGCATGTAACAAAACCTGATCCACCACTTATCTCTCCCTTTCTCATACCAGAACCTACACACACACACGATAAATAACAATAATAATATTTAATCTTAATAAATTTTGTTGAAGCTGTAACTGTGTGTGTGTTAAAATGAGCAGAAGTGACTCACCAGCCTGTTGAGCAGAAACAATTCACACACTTAGACACACGACTACAAAACACACAGTGATCTTTATTTCAGAAATGAGGAAGCTGCTGTGTGTGTGTTGGACAGATTTAAGGTGGAAAGTCAGGTTTGTCTGTTTAAACTAAGCATAAGATTTAAGGTAGACAGTCAGGTCTGTCTGTTTAAACTGGCATGAAGGTGGTTTGTCTGTTTAAGGATTTTCTCAGTTGCTAAGATCTGCAGTAGTGCGGTCTCTTCACACAGTTGCCATAACAGCAGCATATGACCGTGAAACTGAATCATTTGTTATTGCTTTCAAACAAAAGGCATTCAACGTGCAAATGTTTCAAATTTTTTGATGCCATGTTGCACATGCGCATGCACTCATAAAAAAAACCATTACAAAATAATTAAAGACTGAATCACTGTAATTTGTTACCTTTCTTTTCAGACACTTTTAAAGCATATTACAATTATAAAATTAACTGCAATCGCCTTTGCCCATTGCAGCTGGGATAGGCTCCAGACAACCCAAAAGTTTTGGGCTCCAGACAACCCAACATTTGTGGATAATATGAATCCTTTATGATGCTGGATTTCTTCTGCAAGTATCAGGAAGTTTATGTTCCAAGGTAGACAAATGTATGTTGATTTTTCTCTGCTGCTGGTTTAGGGAGTTGTCCCTGTGATCAGAAAGCTGTGGGTTTGAATCCCAGGACTGCTAGTGGCACCACTGAGGTAGCCTTGAGCGAGGTACTGTCCCCACACACTTAAAGTTACCTAGTTATTTTCTAGGTAACATTTGTTGTTAAATAATTCCACCACTATAGTTACATTGCCCTCTGTCATATGTCACCATATTCCTCCTTTATAAATCCCCTAGAGGAATTCCTTCACACATTGAGGTACAGTGTCTACAAGATCAGATGTCTTTACAGATGTTTTTCCCAAGACTTTTCTTTTGGACCACACACACATGTAATAAAGACCCTTGAAAAACTGAAACATGGTTTATTCATTCCTATACATTTTACAGTGAAAAGCTGTTCCACTTGATAAGACATTTTTGATAACTACAGTTGTTAGTAAAAAGGCCTTTGCCAACCCTGAACAATTAAATCATGTGAACATTCTTGGGTCTAATCCAGAAGGACACGTTCCTGTGGTTTTCTCTGAATCACATCAATGTGCTGCTGCTAAAGCTCTAACCATTCTAAGCGCCTCTCCTCAAACCGTCACTTAGCTGGTCCTAAAGGAGGGGTCAGACACTGACCACACCCTCAGAGGACAAGAATAAATTAGTAGTTGACCACATGAGACTGTTAGAAATTGAAAAACTGCTCTCCCTCATCCCTCTGCAGAATATTGTCTTCCTGTTGACCACACAGGTGCGTGGAATAGGATCCCACTGACCAGCAGGATGATCTTTAATCTGAGCTGGAAGGAAGGACCAGTCCCCCCAAGAGAGTTAACTGTGTTCACGTGTGACAAATGGCCACTTTACACTAAACACATTCAGCTCCCCTGTTGTAGTGAACTTCACGCAGGCCAAACTCGTTCTGATGAAGGAGATTCAGTGAAGGTAAGATGGAGGTTAAATGAGTATCTGGAAGAGGTATGTATGCTGTGCTTGTGAGGAGGACCTGGAGGAATGAGGCTGTCTTTAGCTAGCAGTTCATTAGCAACATAGCCTCAGCTCTTCCTCATCAAAGTCAGCTCTGAATGAAAACTAAAACTGAACAATGCAAGCTGATTTCGTTTAGATTTTTTGTTGACTCTTTGCTAAAGGCAATGAAGCGTGATAGCTTTGAGATACCCTTGAGAAAGGTACCCTTACAGTCCAAAGCTTCAACAAAAGGAGGAGCAAGGCAACACACTGGTAGACAATACTAATCTAAACACTGTAAAAGGGAAGGCAGTTCACACTGGGCCAACTGGGAACAGAGAACAACACAGGGGTCTATATACTGACTTGAACACTGGGAACACCTGGGCAGGGGAGGAAACAGAAGCCACAGGTCGACAGGATAACAAGGAGCCAGAACTAAGGTGGGACCTGATTAAAATAACAACAAACTCACACGACTGAAAGACACATGGCAGGGTAAACATAGTCAAAAACAGGGACACGCCTGGGGCTCATGTTTCAGTTCAACCAGCAATATAATTTATATTCTAGATCAGTATTGTATATTTCAGATCAGAAACATATTGTAAACTTTTCATATAAGTAACATATATATTCTAGATGATGTTATTCTACGTCAGAGGAAAACACATGCACGCGCACACAGAGAGGAACTGTGGGAAAAGATGGCAGCTTCCTGTGTTTGTGTTGGGCTTGTCTGTCTTTGAGTGTGAGGAGGAAAAAGACTGAAAGGAGTGTAAAGAGCATAAATATTATAAAGAGTATACAGGGTATATGCAGTGTATATGCGGGATTAGTCTCTGTTGTCGGGGTTGAGTGTGTTTTTCCGTAATTCGGATGGATCAGGGCTCTAATGGCGAGTCTCCGGGCTCTAGGCAGCCCAGTCTGGACTCTCTCTGCAGGTACAGCTAACCGCTAACTCTCTTACAGGGAAAAAAATAAAACCACGACTTGGGAATATTTGTGTTATATCTGCTTTAATTACTCTCTGTATTATAACACGACGTGATAAAAGACCATTAAACAACAACCGGCTGCTGAAACCTGTCTGTTTTCTTAGTTACCCTAGTAACGGGAGTTCAGAGATCTACATTTTTATTTATTTTATTAAATGTAACGTTAGTTTATTAAACTACCACATTTACTCACAGCCTTTAAACTACAGCTAAACTACCACATTTACCCACAACCTTACTGGAACATTCAGTTACATTTAACTACTATTATACTAAACTAATTTATTATTACTATAGCTACAGTGCTGTGTAACGCAGCCTCTTTCTACTGATCCAGTACAGGACTTAACCTTGTGATTCTGTACTATAGGTTCTTGATCCATTACTCCACTTAACCTCTGGGTTCTGTACTAAAGGTTCTTGTTTCACTACAGCACTTACTCATGTGGTTCTGTACTAAAAGTGTTTGATCCACTACAGCACGTAACGTCTGGGTTCTGCACTAAAGGTTCTTGATCTATTACAGCACTTAAACTTGTGGTTCTGTACCAAAGGTTCTCACAGTGCCCTGACTAACCCACTGAACTGGTCATGTAGATTCATCAAAACACAGACATGGGTTCTCCAGGACTCTGGGATCCACAGTGATGCACATAATGGGAGTGAAATTGTGTGTGTCAAAGTGAATTTGTCATCTCAGCTATATATATGTATGCAGTGAGAAGATTTTACAGGGCACAATAGACACAGAGTAAACATATATAAAAAACCCTAAACTAGAATTGAAAATGTGCAGTTAGTTACAAGGTAATGTACAAGGTCATTTTTAACATAAAAAAGTCAGGTGGAAACGATACTGGAATGTAATTGTGTGCTTTATATTTTGTTCAGTGGTTCTAAACATAAATATACTGTCAATCTTTGAAAAATCCATTGTTTTTGTTGGTCGGTGAGCAACGGTAGCTGTCACTTCTGTTTAAAGTGTTAAATGTTATTTTCCAGCAGCTCCACGTCTCGATCAGATCGGTCCTTTCAGACCAGAGGCCAGTCCATCTCCTCTGAGCAGAACTCTAACAGTGACCTTTCACCTCAGCTGCGGGTCAGAAGGGTTACCTCTACATTAACACAATAATAATAATAATAATAATAATACTTGTTATTTTTATAGTGCCTCTCTATTTGTTGTTTTATATTCTTGTATATATAGTGTTCTGTTCATCTGTGTTGGATTGGGATTATAAACTATCTTGTGTGTGTGTGTGTTTATTGCAGAGGACAGGAAAGCCTATTGCGAAAGTACGGTTTGAATTTACTTCATACACATTAACCCACTAAATAGTCTGAAACGTTCGTATGTAGTGAACTATCTTTTATCTCTCTCTCTCTCTCTCTCTCTCTCCCTGTTTCTCTTTCTTTTTTATCTTACTCTGTCTTTCTCTCTCTCAGTTTAAGGACTCAGGGAAGGATGAAATTGAGCTGTTACCAAAGGAGGTGGTGCAGGATGCAGGTTAGTTGATGTCAGTGATGATCGAAATCCTGTGGAGTGAATGGAGTGAAGATATGATAGTGATCATGGACTGGTTTCCCAGACAGGGATTAAGTCATGTCCTGTATTTTCCATACATTGGTCATATAGTGGTTATCATATAGTGCTGGATTATGTGGATTATTTTATTATGTGCTTGCCCTCATTTTACTGTGTGTGTGTGTGTGTGTGTAGGTAAAGATGTAACATATATCTGCCCGTTTGTTGGAGCTCTGCGAGGCACGCTCACTGTCACCAACTACAGGATGTTCTTCAGGGGCCTAAACAGGGTAACACTCACACACAAGGTATTAACTGTGTCTGTGCTGTATCAACTATAAGACCTCATTAACAAGTTAAGTATGTGTGTAGGACCCTGGTTTTGTGCTGGATCTACCTCTGGGGGTGATCAGCAGAGTGGAGAAGATCGGTGGAGCATCCAGCAGAGGAGATGTCTCATATGTCCTCGTCTGCAAGGTGTGTGTAAAGATGAAACAATAACAGTGATGAAGAAAGTCAGATGTGTTTCTCCACAGATTTATGTTTCAGTCATTGTGTGAATCTGCTCCTCAGCGTAGGTGTAGCATGGCTCATACTTCATTACAGCAGGGGACACTCTGTGTCTTTTACTCTGTACACTCTCTACACCCATGCCAGCACACACCCGCAGGACAGTTAGTCAGATTAGCTAGTGTTAGCTCTTTTCAGTTCACAGGGTTAGCTGGGTTGACTTCTCTGCTTGTTTTAGCTACGTTCATGTAACAGGGTTAGCTCGCTTGAGCTGTTTTGTTTTTTTTTTGTTTGTTTTTAAATATTGTTTGCTTTAACATCAACTTTGTCTGTTAGAAGAGTTGCCTGTCTCCCTGCCTGTTGTGTGAAGGTGAAAAGGGGATGATTTAATGTAATATTCCTGCAAAATGATTACTGCAGATATTCAGAATTCCATCCAGTGTTTACATTAATTGTTAAAGAGTGTGTGTGTGTGTGTGTGTGTGTAGGATATGAGGAGTCTACGATTTGTGCACAAGCAGCCGGATGATTCTTTAAAGAAGTCTGTTTTTGAAGTGCTGACTAAATACGCCTTCCCCATCTCCAACAACCTGGTGAGTGAGTGTGTATGTGAGTTCATTTATAAATACAGACTCATGTATATTCGTTATGTCTCACTCTAATTATGTTCTTTCTCTCTGTCTCTCTCTGTTTCTCTGTCTCTCTCTCTCTCTCTCTCTCTGTCCCTCTTCACCAGCCCCTCTTTGCGTTTGAGTATAATCAGGTTTTTCCAGAAAATGGGTGGAAAGTGTACGATGCTCTGGCAGAATACAAGAGACAGGTAGTGTGCCTTCTTTCCTCTGAGCCTGCGGATTACATTATGGATTTCCAGGTGTTCACTACTGTCCACTGCCTACATCTGTCTAGAACATATCTGTGTATATCTGTCATTAAAAAATTTTTGAGGCACTTTTTAAACTTTGCTATATATAAATATCAATATGCAAAGTATATAAATTAATGTGATTGTTTTAATTTTTTTTTATTTAATCCATGATGTTACTTCAGTCAGTTTCTAAGGAAAAACCTATAAAAAACAAGTCCCTGTGTGTGTGTGTGTTTAGGGTCTGCCCAATGAAAGTTGGAGGATCTCCAAGGTGAATGATCACTATGAGCTGTGCGACTCGTATCCTGCTTCTCTGGTCGTCCCAGTAACCATCACTGATGACGAACTGCGCCGAGTCGCTGCCTTCAGGGCCAAAGGTCGCATTCCGGTCAGTAACATCATTGTGACCCTAAAATTGACCTGAGGCAATGCATGTGTTTAGTGCTAATGCTAAGTGGGTTAGCCTGTGACCCAGTGTCAGGTTTTCCCATTCACAGAGAACTCTACACTCCAGCTTCAGGTCCAGTCATTTTTGCCCGTTCTCTCAAACACCTGCATTCATGTCACAACACATACAGTCTCACTGTAACGTTCCGCCATACTGCAATGAGTGCATTAGCTTTTTTTTTAGTTTTATACTAGTTTTTAAAACTAGTAAACTAAACTTCAGCAAAGCTGTTTCAGACACCTAAGGTGCCGTTCAGAAGTCCTGCTGTACCCAAAAGTATAATCTTTATGTAGTCATATCTATTTTGCTATAGTCTGTTTGTAGTTTAAGTATGCAAGTGCTTTGTGAAGGAAGTTATAAATACATTTATTTTTAAAAGTTTGAATGTTATAACAAACTGAAAATGGTGCTTCTTTTTGTTACTGTTCTGAATTCTGCTGTGTTGTATCAGTCTGAATTTTGTGTGTGTGTGTGTGTGTGTGTGTTTTCTGTGTGCATGCACAGGTGTTGTCGTGGCTCCACCCTGAAAGCCAGGCAGCGGTGCTGCGTTGTAGTCAGCCGATGAGTGGAATGAGCGCTAAACGCTGTAAGGACGATGAGAAGCTGCTGCAGGCCATCATGGATGCCAACGCTCAGTCACACAAACTCTTCATCTTCGACGCCAGGCCGAGTGTCAATGCCGCTGCTAACAAGGTCATTATTACACCTGACACACTCATCCACGCTGTATTACTGCAGTGAGGTCTTACTTGGAATGTGTTCATGTATGACAAGTGGAGCCTTAACTTTACACTTCAGTGAAGGTGTGTTAAGGCTTTACTCGGCGGCCGTTCCATTCCACTCAACTTCAGGTTTGATTTCTCTGTTGGTCAGGAGTCCTGCTTATTCACTTCTATCATTTTACTCTTTGTAGCCAGAGCAGCCTGCTTGTTATCTCCTTAGCTAATCGCACAGGTCACCCCACTGCCCCAACCAACTGACTAATGATCCCGTGTTTAAATATTTTTTATTTAAATGAACTGACACAACATAGAGGTTTGTTTTGTCCTCCACTCGGCCTCGTCCATGGCCATTTCACAAGACAACAGCAATTGCAGGGATCCGAAGTGGGTGGGTTTGGTCTCCGTAGAGAGACTGATCCTGATAGGGGATTCTGTCTGAGCTGCTCAAACATTTCTCTGGACTTTGTTAAATGAAGGATGCAAAAACTCAGCTGTTGGGGGAAGCGGTTGATCCTGCTGGCTGAGTGTAAATACTGAAGGGTGTTTGTCGTGATGTGCATGTGTGTTCATTCAGATGAAGGGTGGCGGGTGTGAAAGTGAAGACGCCTATCAGAACGCTGAGCTGGTGTTTTTGGACATCCATAACATCCATGTGATGCGCGAGTCGCTACGGAAACTGAAAGAGGTGGTTTACCCCAACATCGAGGAATTGCATTGGCTGTCCAACCTGGAGTCCACCCATTGGCTGGAGCACATCAAGGTGAATTGGAGCAGAGAAACCTCACTAGCTGACCTCACTAGCCAAAAATACCTGTAGATAACTAACTGCAAGCACCTTGCCTTTACCTGGTAGTCAGAAAGTAACTTTTGCACGCCTTAAGGTGGAAAAGAAAATTCTAATTAGCTAAATTCAAGCTGGCTAACTGTCAGCAGGGTGCGAAGATGAAGACATGCAGTATCCTACTAATTGGTAGGGTATAAGATTCCATGTAGCTAACAAGATTACTTGTTAGCTACATTATCCTTGTAGCTCGAGTGCTAGATGATGAGGCATGGCGTGTGTGTGTGTGTAGTTGATCCTGGCCGGAGCGTTGAGGATAGCAGATAAGGTGGAGTCTGGTAAGACGTCAGTTGTGATTCACTGCAGTGATGGCTGGGACCGAACAGCTCAGCTGACTTCCCTCAGCCTCATCATGCTGGACTCGCACTACAGAACCATCACTGGCTTCCAGAAGCTCATTGAGAAGGAGTGGATCAGCTTTGGACACCGCTTCCAGCAGGTACACACACACACACTCGCTTTGACACACACAGAGCATCTAAACATACATGGTCTGTTGTTCCACCCCTGCTGGTGTGCGCTTGTGTGGGTGTAGAGAGTGTACAGAGTCAGATGGGGCTGTAACGATACACCACACGATTCAGTTCGAATCAAAATTTTTGACCCACGATTCGGTTCGTATCATGATAAATTTTTTTTGGAGAGGTGGTACTGCTTAGTGCAAGCAGTACCATTCAAGATGCCATTTTGTTTTGAGTCATCCTCATGTTTACCACAGAATTATAAATCAATAAACGCTTCGACATCGCTTCTTTTGCATTCAATCTGTACAGAAGACCCCAAGGAATCACCACAGGCACCACAGAACCGATTCGTCAGCTACCGGTTCACCATTGTCCAAAACTAAAAACACGCTCCGTCCAGCTGGCCAAAATCGCACAAAAACTCGCTCAAAACACAACAAAACTCTTAGAAGCAAACTCCCCAGCAGTTTTATCACAACCAGCCAGCTAATAGACACTTATAAAGTGAAGTGTCATAATTTCCTTTTACTTACCTTTGAGGAAATTCAGCTCGGACAAGCGCGCCTCCCCTGGCGGCCCTTGTGGATTTTGGACTATAACACCGCTAGGGCTGCCACAAACGATTATTTTGTGCGATTAGTCAACTAATCAGATCATGCGTACATTGGACGTAAAACGACAGCTTATAGCACCAACATGCTGCATCTCTGATATAACCATCATTAGCTTACAGCTTGAAGTGTTTAAAGTATGTGCCAACTAAAAATAAAGACAAGATGACAACTTTTAATGAAATTTGCAGCTTGTAGCAAAAAACAATTCTTTAACTGTTGCATAAATTGCGACATTCCTGTAAGTGTTCAAAACTGCTGTTTACAAGTTGTACGATTTTGAGCATGCCACAATCACCAAAAACCCCTCAGTTTACCCTCAGACTCCTCAGGGTTAAAGTATTGAATAGTACAAAATCAAATGAGGTAACGTTAGGCACTTGAAACTAAGACATTATCCACAAAAATAAAGTTTTGGTCTCACTCAAATATAACAAGTGCATTCTGTGCTCAGTGCTCACAACTATATTCAACTTTACTACACTCTGGCACTCGTGTAGATTTGGGACTATATACAAAGACTCTTGCAGGACTGCCAACTCTCACGCAATGAGCGTGAGACACGCATCTGACTCTCTTCACATGCTCTGGTCCGTCGCCGTGTACACTCCATACCCCCCGTTACATCGCCGCTCACCGCTCCTGACATCGCACTCCACCCTCAAAATCGCACTCCAACGTTTTTGGAAAAGTTGGCAGCCTTGCTGTTGTTCACAGCCAGGAAAGTTAGCTATCCTTTTCAAACACGTCATCACTGTTATAACGTTACAGGAAACACATAACATATGTGTGCTAAGGCTAATGAAATCCTGATCATTAATGTTAACATATGCAGCTATCAATATGAGTAAGTAGCTCATTGTTTACGCTAATGTTAGCAGCTAACTAGCCAATTAGCTTACCGAGACGACTGTCGTCAGAAATTAAATCAGCCACAACGTGCTGAACTAGTCAACCAATTGTGGCAGCCCTACAAGGAATGGATCCAACTTGAGTATTTCTGTTTATCCTTTCAGAGTGAGAAGACCGTTCATCTCTGTGGGTCTGAATGAATGTGTAGCTGTTCAAGAAGCCATTAGTGAAAGGAGAAAATGGAGTGGTAGTAGCCTAATGGGTAAAACACTTGCCTGTGAACCTGATGAGCACAAAGTTGCACGTTCAAACCCCAACTTTCTACCCTTGTGTCGTTGAGAAAGACACTCAACCCTCAGTCGCTCCCTGTAACTAATGATTGTAAGTTGCTCTGTATGAGGGCGTCTGTCAAATGCAGTAATTGTAAATGTACATTTGTCTTAAAGGGGATGTTGGGTATTGTTTGTTTTTTTTATTTAACTTCCTGCATTTCCCCGCTTTCCTTCTCTTTCTCTCTCTGTCTCTCAAGGGACAAGACTACTGTTCTGAGGAAGAGGAAGTGACATAGCACAGCAGCCCCCAACCACTACAGAGAGAAAAAGGAAGCGGGAGAGAGGATGTTCTCTTCTGTGGAGGAGCAAAGATAGAACTCCAATCCATGTTTTGTCTGTAATTCCATTTGAGAAAGTGTGTGTGTGTGTGTGTGTGTGTGTGTGTGTGTGTGTGTGTGTGTGTGTGTGTGTGTGTGTGTGAGAATAAGTGTGAGTGCATAAGAGGGAGTTTTTCCTCACAGGCTGTAGCGTTGTGCCCTGCTCACTCTCCTTCTACTTCTTTGTACCACGAGTGTTGGAGGGATGGACAAAGAAACAAGTGTTTGACTGGCGTTTGATTGACATTTGTTTGACGAGCGACTGACCTGTTAAGTCACTGTTGTTAATCTGTCGGTATTCACACACGCCTCCCTCTCTTCGCACCTCCGCCGTGAAAGACGACCTTCTCGATGTCTTCTGAGGAAGAAAAAGTGAGAAAAGCGAGAACGGAGAATGAAGTGTGAAAGAGATTTTTTTTTTTGTACTTTTTTCTTACCCTTATCTTCCTACGGTGGAAAAACAAGGGATGAAAGGACAAAATGCTCTGTTTGGGAAGATGGAGGAGTATACACGTGTGTGTGTATGCGCGTGTGATGAGGGAAGTGTGTGTGTGTGTGTGTGTGTGTGTGTGTGTGTGGTGATGGAGGGATTAGTAGTGATGTGTGTAATATGTAAAGAAAAAGCAAAGAGATATTTTATTAAGAGGGATGGGCCAAAAAGCTCTTATGCCTTTTGAAGGAACCTTTTTTTTTTTGTGAAACTTTGTTTTCTAGGTTTTTTTCTGCTTTTTTTGGCTGGTATAAAAAGGCCATGCTCCCTTCAGACTAGAGATCTTAAGGTCAGGGCTCTAATGCCCCATTGCATTGACCCATACACACCCTTCTCACACGCACACATTCTTTATGCATACATTACACTATTAAGTATTGCATCATACACAGATACACTCATATCATTGCTGCCATATCAGAAACTTTTTTTCTTCATGCTACACACTTTTCACTCTGTTTATTGAAGTGAGCAACAGAACTGATGCAACATTACCCTGAACATAAAAAGAAAATTCATTGAACAAATAAATAAAAGCACCTTACATTAACATGCATTTAATTTGAGAATTCTTTTTGGGCTACTTCAATAAACTAACCAATAAACATTTCAGAGATAGGAGTTATCAGCAACAATAATAAACTATTACTGATTTTTTTTTAACATCATAAACGCACTAAATCTTTACAGTCTATCACAAATGGGCTACTTGCTCTTTCCGAACTTCGTGCAAATTGATCCTGATAAGGTGATTATGTAACGTGTGTAATGTATGGGACGCAATAAGAGCAGTTTTAGACTGTGAGTAAACGCAGTCTTCACTTTTAAACCCAGTCAGAGTAAACCCAGCCCTTCTGCACTGCAAAACAAATTAATGATAAATGGTTGTTTTTCAATGTAAAAATAGTTCTAATTTCATTTGATCTGTCCAGGCTCTGCATTCTTTCATGACTGTGGTAGGACAAGCTTTACAGACCATTAGCTAAAATCCCATTCAGCCTAATTGTAGCAGCCTTTCTCAAATGTTCCTTTTTTTAATGTTCCTAACTAGCTAAGGAAACCTCTTACAAGTTGGTTTATAGATTATTACAGCCTTGACTGAAGGATTCCTCTTGATTGCCATAACCAAGTGGCTTGGCTTTAGTGACATACAGCACATACTTCTGTAGGATGTTCGTATATATGGCACGAACAAAGAGGAAAAAGTTGGCAAATCCTTCAGCCATGGTACAGCAGTAGTGGAGATTTGGGGGGTTAACTTGGCTAGCTAGCAATGTTAAACTGTCAGAACTACAAATAAATGTTGACTCCATTTATCCTAACAACACAACCTTTAAAACATCAGCGATTAAGAACAGCCTGCAAATATAAGTATTTCAACAGGAGATACAATACATGTTTGCTACAGTTTAACATTGGGTTGAATGGGATTTTTTTTATGAGTTGCAGTTGGGCCCAGGTGTGCAGCAATATGTGCAACAAATAAGCAACTTTATTATACTGTTCAATTAAGCACCTTTCTCTCTCTCTCTCTCTCTGTCTTACTCTCGCACTCTCTCACTCACGCAGCAGTATTCGCACATGCTGTTAAAGAATAGCCACCATCCAGTAGCCAGTGCCCTTTTGCACATACACACACACACACACACACTGGTCTCTGTTACCTCTCTCAGTGTGAGAAGCGGTGGGGTCATGGTGGTTTTGGGTATTTCTGCTTCTGTCTTTTCATACCTGTATCTGCTCCTTTTCAAATGTTATTTTCCAAAATGTTTTGTTTTTCTATTAAAGACACAAGAGCTGTTTCTGTTTCTCGTGTGTGTGTGTTGCAGTATGAAAGCCTGGATTGTGTGGGTGTGAGAATGACTTGTATGATTTGTAGCCCTGTGTTTGTGTAAAAGCTGTGTGTGTGTGTGTGTGTGTGTGTATGAGAGAGAGAGAGATTTATTGCTCTGCATGAAGAACAGTTTCTGCTGTGCTGACATCGTTATGGCTCTGAGAGGTGGCATCACATTTCCACTGCTGCTCTGAGTCATAGATATAAACACATTAGAACACTTTGCTGCATCCACTTCCTCACTCCTCACCATCCATCCATACACACACACACTGGGTTTAAAACAGAGCGCATGGCTTCAGCCTTTCTTGTACACTGAATAAGCAACATACTAGTTGGGAATTCTCACAGTTTGCCATTTTTAAGTCTTTATGGAGCTCTAAAACAAACTAATGTGTTTAATTTTGCACGCTGAAACCTCTCAGGAAGGAGGACTGGCTCTTTAATGAACTCAGTACGCCATCTGCTGGTCAATGTCCTGCACTGCGATTTTAAAGGAAACCCTGTTGATTTGAAGGTACACTGACAGTCAAAAATTCCTGGATGCACCTTAGAAAGATCTGTAATGTGTAAAGTGGATTTATAAAGATAAGAACACTATAAAGAAGCGCATTGATCGAGGAGAGTGGCTTTATATTTATATATGTGTATGTAGGCTATTTACACTCTAGCATTTACACCAAACGGGACTTTAGTGACACTGAATTCAAATACATATATGGTGTTGTCCAAAATGTCTTGGTATGCTGAAGCATTAAGACTGCCCTTCACTAGAAGTAAGGTTTCTAGCCCAAACCCTGAAAAACAGGTATGTCCCAAAATTTTTGTCCATACTATGTATGTGTATATATACAGAGAGAGATGTAAAGAAGACTCAGTTTGCGTTCCGTAGTACATGGCTAATCATTTCTGTGCATTTCCATTCATCTGTTGACTTAAAGGGCCGATATTTAACATTTTTCTCATATTTCTTATATGTACCAAATCCAGAAATAATTCATTTTTACCATTTGATTTGATTTCACCCTTTTAATTAAAAATGATTTTTCTTGTTGCTGTTTTAAATAACCATCCTAGGAGTGAGTTTTTCCCCTCTCTCCTTGTGGAATTCCACACTAACGTTCTAGTTTCATCATTAGCTAAAACAATGTCTCTGAGGATAACTGTTGCGTCATAATACCGAATTCTCTGTTAGTCTTTCTAACGTTCGATCAGCGAGAGCTCATCACATATATGTAATCGAGCTCCTTTAAGGGTTAAACGGGCTGTTTTTGTTTATTATTATGCCTTCTTGACAAGTTCTTTCCTGATTGGCTGCCTTGTATTGAGCCTCATTTAAAAAGTAACCCAGGCTGTAACACGTATTTCCAACTTCAGAGTGAATGTAGCCATAGGCTGAATAGCCAAATATATGTAAAATATATTGGCTTTTGAGACACGAACAGTGAATTCCTTTTTGACTTTCCTTTCTGAGTTTCCTTACAAGGACTGTGTGGACTTTAACGGTACATTTTGGAATTTTAAGTGTTTACCTACTGCTTTAAATTGTAATAAAATATAAAAAGGGCTCTTTGTTTTCTATGATATGGGCCCTTTAATAGCAACAAATCAGCAGGAGTTGCAACAACCGCCCACTGGGGTGGTGAGTTAAATCAATTTTCTGTTCTTTTCTAAGTATTGGGAAATTGTGTGTGTTAATTGACCACAGGTGCTAGGGATGCAGCAGATTAAAAAACTCTGGAGCATTGCTTCCGGTGCAAAGATGGAAAGCCACAAACAAGATGTTCCAACAAAACAGTCTCAGATGTTGAACTGCTGATCCAGTGAAGGAGTAGTTTGGTTCCTGTATATAATTTCCTAAAGATTGGGGTGCTGCAAGTCATAAACACGGTTGTCAATTTCCTTGTCATTTATATTAATTTAGATTATTACATTGCAAATGTACAAATGATTTAATTATTTATTTCAATACAATATCGCTGCTGACCAGATACACTATAGGGACAAAAGTATTGGGATGCCTGACCATTACACCAACAGAGACTTAAATGGCACTGAAATGTCAGGGATTGATGCTGGACAAGAAGGCCTGGCTCACAATCTCTGTTTCAGTTCATCCCATGTCCAAAATGTCTTCGTGAGGCGTTAAGCTTGCCCCTCACTGGAAGTCAGGGGCCACCTGAGTTCATAATTAAGAGGTGTGACCCAATACTTTTGACCATGTAGTGTATTATCGGGTCGCTGGAAACTGTCAGTGTCACTGCTGTGCTGAGAGTTTTCCATCACCCAAACATACTCAGTCAAGAGAGGCTCTATGGTCAGAAACTGACCCCTGATAAAGGACAGGAGGGTCACTAACACAATTCATGCATCAACAGGCAGACCAGTCTCTAGCTGTACACTGGCAAGGTGGGCTTCATAGAGGAGTTTCTAATAAAGAGAACAAGGGGTGTATATAATATACTATATTAAATAAACTTTTTCCCTGTGTCTTTCTCTGGCTCTGTCTTTCTCATTTCCTCCTCCTCTTTCACCCCCTCTGTCTTCCTGTGTTGTTTCCTGTCTTTCATCCCTCTCTGTTTCCTTCTTGTCTTCTCTTGTGTTATTTGAATATTTCATTCTCTCTTTGAGTTTTCCCCTCTTTTCCTTCTGCCTCTGTGTTTTTCTCTTTCTCTCTCAAATTAATGACAGCCTTACTGGCACGAATAGTGCTGCTAACCCACAACTTTAAAGTTTAAAGCATGTTCCGTAGAACAAACAATATTTATAACATCACTGGCCATAATAATGATAATGCAGCTCTCTCTCTCTCTCTCTCTCTCAATTCAATTCAATTCAAAAGGTGCCTTATTGGCATGA